>JAMKCH010050363.1:0-51644 GCA_023653785.1 Ophioderma brevispina
CTCGTCGCCCACATCACATACTGTCTTATCTGATATTTTTGACTTGAGTTATTTGCATATGTACTTATAATGTTATGGTCTAACATGCACACAGTTACAATTATAATTTAATTAACGCTGTTCGTAAAACAAGTATTTACGCTTTCACATACAGATCTATGTCCGTCGTATTGATCGTGCGTGAACATTCGTGTATAAGGTTGAAATTAGGTCCGTATTGTTAAAATACGACTTTTGCGTTTCACATACAAGACTTATGATTTGTAGCTTTATATACAGGAATATAATTGCACTTTCAAAACTAATCAAGGTTAAAACTTAAAACGTCCGAATGGTTTCTAATAATGCAAAATTAAAAATGATAATTGGAATGTTTGATTCCATAGTACAAAACATGAAATCTCGGTGAATTTCAATGGCGATTTTCGCGAAAACGGCATTTCGTCAGATAAGGACGTATGTGATGTGGGCGACGACATTATCAATGAGTGCCCTACATTTCGTCCACCGGTGGACACAGATTTCTCAAAAACCCAACCAATCAAAAGGAGTTGGCTCCACCGCTTGTTACACATATTTAGCTGCTGCTCATACGCAAGAAGAAGAAGATTGCAAACCAGGTCTTGCGCAATTTCTCTCGTTTTTAGGGTATACTTAGGGCGAGGGGTCCCCAAAAAAAACCACCTCATTGCCAGTGGGGATGGACTTACCTGTTTCTCATGTTATAAATGGTGTGAATCCACCAAGTGATAACAAGAAAGTTTAAGTGTTTTAACACTAAAACTCCTCGTAGAAACCAATTTTCAAACACTCTTTGATAATGACTTAAACCAATGGTACTTAGCTTTCTAACACTTAAAGAAACAACTCATACTGTTGGAGTTATATTTAAAGCCAGTTTGCAAAATTTCCGACGCACTGTACTTTAAGGCAATATATTAGGTAAACACCAAACTGGGAGGTGTCAATCTGAAATACAGCAAAGAGTTGGAATTAGATGCACCAAAATATTGAGAAAGTACGCGATAGACCTACAGGGGCTAATACTTAGTACTCAAAATGATCGTTTCTTTTCACAACCACTAAAAATTTAAAAGAGCTCAACCCAACATATTGATGTAAACGAGAACAATGTATGAAGAGAATAAGAATGTGTTAATCCTGCATAACAAGTGAGGAGGCAAAGAGTCATGTTATGTTGCTATCCACTGACTGTCGGATATACTAATATTAAAGGGCGGATCTCATGGTATCGTGTACCTATGATTCAACAATAGAAATTCGCTTTTTTACAGGATTCGATCTCTGTCGTCCCATATTTTTTTTCCTATTGGATAGTTTAGAAGCCATTCTCGATCGGTACCGTACACGAAACGTTGAATTATTTTGTTCGATCGATCCATGAACAAAAGATTGCACATTCCAATACAAATTTACCACGCTCAGCATGGCATATAACATCATGCCCAAAGCAATCCATATGTTAAAGGGAGATTTAAAGGATCTTAGGTTATTTAGGGAAGCAAAATATGGAATTCCTTCAATTTGCCTCAAATGATAGTGTAGGAAAGTAAACAGATATATTTTGCACAAAAAATGAAACGTAACGCAAAACTGATACGGTATGAGCCTTCAAGAGGATAAGAAAACCAGTTAATTTGTAGTCCAACTGGTGTTTTTTCGTAATTTAATCGACGAATGTGCCATTACATGGAATATAACAGACTCGTACTCTTTGATATTAAACCACAGAGGTTGCAGACCGGTCAAAAGGTTGGATGTCGTGGGAATCAACTCCGAGCATGTTTTCTTGTGTTACTTGTTTTAACGCCATAATCCGTCGTCTGCTCAAGAAACTCAATCGGAAATCATTCTGTTAGCACTAAAGGCACTGATTTGGTCTAATTATATTACATTGTAGTAGGTTGAGGACTAAAAAAGCTTTTACAACCATGCAAATATTATTTGAAAATCATGAGGGCGCACTAAATTTAAAATGTGCCAGTGCTCTTTAAATTGAAACATTAATTCTTAAGTGCTATGGAAATTATATAGCAACTTTCTCTGAGTGCCTTGTGAACAAAGGCAACGACATCTTTAAATGCTAAATTCCGGCAGGTTCTTCAGCCATATCCGGTTGGCCGATGACTGATGCCTGACAGGTAACGCATATATTCCTGGTGGCGATGGTACGTTGGCGCCAATCATCAAGGGATGGGATTAATATGATACGCCACGCGCTTCCCTTTTACCTCATTGTAGAGTATCTCTGGCACAAAGGTTAAGGTTTCTGTTTAACAATCGATATTGCTTTACAAATAGGATCATGATTTTTGTCAGTCAAATTAAAGTAATGGATCATAACAGCACGACCCTAATGACCCTCTTGAGTCTCAGGTACAGATGAACAAACTACAACACAAGCTCTGACACTATGACAAGTTGTTCCTATTTAAAGGTTGTGGCGACATCAAAGCGAATGGGTCAAGGTGGGGGATTTCCCCAGTGAAGAGCTTTCCCACTACAGGAAATTCTTCACTCCTAAAATTTTTTTAAATCCATTTACTCACATAGTTAATTTCTTGACTGCCTGTACTGTTTAATGGCGGAATCAGGATTTCGAAAAAAAAATTGTTTATACATTATTTAAAAATAGCAAACTAGATTAATCAACGGCTATACCCCTAATATGCTTAATTCCAAATGAATTGATTTTGGTTCTGTTTGGTCATTTTCAACCTATTAACTCCAAACATAGGTCGTAAGTTGGTACAGGCAAGCATGTTTGTGATCATTAGATAAAAAGATTTACAATAGTTAGCCTTACCTTTCCGACATGATGGGATAATATAAATTTTGGACCCTGTGTACCTTGAAACTGGCCCCTATTGAATAAGGACACCACAATTTGAGGTACCTAAAACATACCCAGCAGTAAAACCTGAGAGATTCTATACCAAACTGCCATGGTGGTCTCTCAGATTCAAATTTAGGAAAGGAAGATATTTTCAGATTTTTAGGTGACATAATAAAACCAGACTAAGAAAAAAAGATTGGGGAAATCTCGGTTGACAACTGCAAATCTCTGATACCGTGTTATATGCGAAATTCTTCCCATTCCCTCGTACTTAAAAACCAGTTTTGTATCATCAAACTTACAAATTCATGTATTCCTCTTTGTATGATGATTTCATGTAAAGTATATACAATAACACTTGATTTAAAAAGAACTTATCATTTATAGTAAAAATGAAAATACCTACTTACGCATCCAATATATCCAAATAGGCATGTTGGATTATTGTCCTAAATACAAGATAAATCTCACATTAAAATTTTGCAATGTTCGTCAGAAGTGATTGTTTTGGAATATTGCACCCGATTTGGGGGATTTTTTTAAATGTACATTTTACAAACACGCCACTATCTCCTTAATTACAACTGTTTTCTCTGAGTATGTCAGTATCACAGAAGAAATCACAGCTGGTATTTTTATATTTAAGCATCCTCTATTAAGGGCGTTATTAAAATATACCCGATTGTATAAGTAGCTGCAATTTCCTAAATACCCGTACCAATCTCACAGGGGTTTAGCTGTAATAATAGGATCTTTGCGAGTTGATTGTTTTATATGCGTTCACTCGATGTAAAAGCATCTTTGTTTTCAAAGCTATAATCTTTGACATACCACGAATCACACCGTTGTCCCAAGGGCTCTATATATAATTTATTATCGATCAATACAAGGTAAAATCTCCAACCTCAAGTATTCACAAACTTTTTAATGTTATTCTAGAGTTACCGCATTCCACTACTAGTGTGGGTTGGTGTGTATTTCCTTAGGATTTTCATTGTAAATTGATTTTGTTGCTGTTTTGAGGTTTCAAAGGGACATAAACTGTCAAAAAAATGATGGGGTGCAAATTTTCCTACTGCTGCCCCCTTCTTTCCAGGGGGCAACTGTTAGTTAACAGTGAAACAATTTAAAATCGAGTCAATTGTGTTTATGTAACACTAACGCGTTCAGCCGTCATAGGATTTAAAAAAAGTATATATTTGCCTAGTTCCCAACCTTTAGTTAAAAGCGGTATAGCCCCATAATGGTTCAAGTCATCCTGAGGGTAGATGCTCCGATGTTGTTGAAGTGGTGTCAAATGAGTCCTTGTGTCAACTGAAACAGAAAATGCATTTTAATTGATCTTTGGTATTCACATTGCGACATCCAGGAAGTTCTGGGACCCACCAGGACCATGTAGAGCCTTGCGACATTTTGCTAAGTAATTAGCCATCCAAATGTCCACACTGTAAAATAATTACATTTTGGATCCGTGAGACAATACAAACAACTTATCACCTTTCAACAAATTGAGCATGGGTAAATTCCCCAGGATGACCTTGAACCATGGATGGGTATGCGCTTTAACTAAAGGTTCGGAACCTAGGCAAATTATACTTTTAATCCTTAGAAGGAGACGAACTGGTTATGTACATAAAAAACACAATTTGACGCGATTTTACATTCCAGGTAGTAACAACATCCCCCTTGAGGGAAGGGGCAGCTGTCCGAAAATTTGCAAACCCCATCATTTCTGAATTATGGTCCCTATTGAATGAAAAAACAGCAAAAGGGGGAAAATCCACTTTAGCACCAAAATCCCTAACGGGAAACTGTTCATTGACATATCCGACCCCCACTTACCTGTACGACCGTGCAACCGCTTTGCAACCTCTTAAAAAAACCCAACATTTTCAGCTTAGTGTGATAAAAAAAGGAAAATATTGCCCAAAAGTTATCATTTATTTTAAAGTTATTCCTCCAAGAAATCGATTGTTTTCTTACTGAATCGTTTACAACCAAACCCCACAATATCCGATTTAACACCAATTACCGCTATGAGACATGCATTCCGCTAAATCTGTCATGAACATTTCAGTGAATATCTATAGTAAGACGCTTCACTCCCCAAAACGTGCAGAATGAATCATCAGATACGAAAATCTATACCTTTGATTTTAAGCTTCAACACTTTGTAAGGTATGGGAAGAGCTTTGAACGTTGTAGCCCGATCCTTGACTAGCTGTACCTTCAATATGAGACATGTATCATTCTGACACACTCATTAATTATTTACAGTGGAAATTGTGAGATTATAGAGAGACGATTACGAATGTGTATCAGCTACTAATATATCACTCTTAAGTAGACAAGATCCTAATGAAGACATTTAAGCTGAGACACATAGACAAACCAAAATCTTGTGAGTATCAGCTGTCAGTGTCTACGCTTTTTCTCATTAATGAAGTTGTTAATTCTTATACACATATGTGTGAGATAGTAAAGTGGGAGGTCATGACAATGTAAAGTAATCAACGCTTTCGTTGATACGCTATGATTAGACGGGTAGCCCGCTGATTAGATAATTTGATATTGGTGATTGCTTTCCAGGTAATTTCAAGCAGAAAAACATCGCTAAATAGTCACTTTTCACTCAGGCCAGGAACAATGAAAATAACGCGGAGGGGACATTAATTCTTTGATTTCTTGTTATACCTGTACATGTAAATGTCAGTCAGTTCTAAAAAGAACAAGAAGGGTGTGGTAGTTGTATACTCTTCATTTGTAATTCTTAGCCATCCCTGCCTCATTGACAGAAGTCGCTGTCCAGTCTAAAAGAGAGCACAACGCTGCCAAACAGGGAGGGGCAATGGTTTATAAGATGTTAATGCTTATTCTTTCATTGACTGATTCCCCCACGACTCAGAAATAACAGCTATGAAAGACTAAAATTAAATCAACCCCATTAACATGTTAATGTTTAAAAAATGATAAAGCTACGTGTGATAACAGAAAATGTGAAATTCGTAGGCTTTTATTCTCTTGTGATAAATATTGCATAATTTTTTCTTAAATTTTTTGGGTGTACTTTGACTTGGGGGGCATCATACCTAGTCAAATAGCTTAATTTGAGTATTCTTAGTAATTTTCAGTTTGTGTAATTTTTAATTTTTCTTAATTTTATTTGGTTAGAGAAAAATGCCCGATGTTCCGATAACTGATTAGAACAAAACTTCTTTTTTAATTAACCTTCAAAATTTGTTAAAAAATTAAATTTTGCCTTATAAAATGTATATAGATTATAGTATTCTATGTTTTTCAACCAGCGATATTAGACAAAGAAACAAATACAATTAAAACAAGGTAAATTAAGTGGAGCTAACAGTATTTAAACAGTTAAAATGGTTTCTAAGTTAGTAAGCGTTTATAATAAAGAAAATCGGCGATTTCTTAGACTTTAAAACGCGTTTTATGCAAAATGGGTATTAGCACACGAAACCCATTTTTCTCTGGACCTGTACAACAGATTGATCAAATACTGTCAGGAAGATGTATTTTATCAGTTATCTATTGTCTGTCAAGCCCTTTCTACAAAATCATGAATAATTTAAAATATTCTATGATCATTACAAAATTAACGTTTCCCGCCAAAAACAGTTGAGGGGGTAAAAAAAAATCATACATCGATGTCAAAAATGTAAAAAAGGGCTTTGACTGACATAGATTATATGATAAGCTTTATGTTAGAGGTAGAAGAAGACAATTGTCATTGGAGGTTACTAAAATCATGGCATGGTGCACGCGGCATCCAAACATAACATGGTGTTTTTGGTTTTCAAAAATTTTACTGCAAATAATTTAATCAGTTCCGTGGAACATTCATGAAACATAAAGATCAGTTTGTGGGTATAGTCCCATTGACCAGAAGGAATAGTTTGACCAAGTTACAAAAAGAGCCATTCCAACCCAGTAATCTGTACCTCTCTTTAACCCCAAACGCATATTTTCTCTCAAACAAAACAAAATGGAGAGTGTTCCAATTATATATTACTCCTTGTAAGACGCGGTAAAAAACAACTCCATATAATATCAGAACTTATCCAATCATTATTTGTGCCCGTGCCTCCTGGGTATAGCACCAATATCATTGTTTACAGCTTATAGGAAGTACTCGATACAACTACTTCAGTTTTGTTGTACCCATACCATTTTCTTTGATGAATCGGTCTCGGTCAACCCGTTCCATACTAACATCTTTTCAGGTTAATGTTATGTACCAATGGTTATACCATAGGTTACGAATATTACTGTTGTCAAACCGCCCCATCTTCAATCTCTTTTTTACTCTCTCTCTCTCTCTCTCCGCTCTCTCTCTCTCTCTCGCAAACTAATTCCCTCATTGCCCTTTAATAACATTTTCATACGTTCAAGCGTCAAGCCTTTTACTCGACATCAGTGTAATTCAGATTTAGTTCAGGATTAAGCTACCCTGGATAAACATACAGCACTACCACGGGCAATTTCATGCGGAATTTTAGAACACTGGATAACATTATATCCAAATTCAATTCCTTATAAATCAGCAGAAGGCTATAACAGGCCACAAAAATTATAATCAAAGAAGAGAAATCAAATTTGTTTGACTTGAGGTGAAGGCACGCTTTGAGATGATATCTTGGTTTCGAATGCAACTTAAGAGACTCTTCTTGACAGACATAAAAGAAGCAATTTGTTTGATGTTTTTCTTTTACAACAGCATTTAACCATTGTAGGAGAAGCAATTACATTAGGAAGGTGTGTTAATTTAAAAGGATTAGTGTGTCGTTAGTCATTGATTGGCGAATGAGAAAACCCACAAAATTGAAAAAGAATATAAAACAATAAAAAAATCAAGCACACCTGCATTCTTATTTAAATAAAAGAGTTCAGACCATAACATGGCCAGGCTAAGAGGTTTGGGCCTATCTTCGTCAATTTGTCATTTTTTGATGCCAAACCTTCGGCAATTTGCCCTTTTTCGTTAATTCAAATATAGCAATGAGATGATAAGGATAAAAAGATCTGTTTGATTGGCGTAAAGTAGAAAAAAATATCAGGGGTCGGTCGGTAGATTTTTTTTTATTTTTTTTTGATCTTCTCAAGTTTTACCTAAATGAATACAAGATGCTACTATTTAAAGCCTTTTTTTCAAAGACTAGCAATATCTTTTATTTAATTGGGTGTTGCTTGTTGTCTTGTTTCGCTATTTTGCATCTTTGTGTGGATAAAAAAAAATATTTTTTTAAATGGTGGATGAAAATAATGGGTCGGTCGGCAGATTATTTTTTTTATTTTTTTTATTTTGTGCAAATTGCATAAAAATTTTGAGTCGGTAGGTTTTTTTAGGGTCGGTCGGATTACGCCAAATACAAACGATTTTTTTTATGCCTAATGTAATTTGGATTAATAAAAGTTATGATTTGTTTAGTATATTACTATTGTAAATCCCGTAGTACTTCAAGAAACCCAGCGGACACAAAATTGGCATCAGTACATTCTGTCACAATTTAGCTCGACTAAAATATTATTTGTTTAGATACTGCTTTTTTTGAAAGAAATCATAAAAAAATTATATTTAGTGGTAACTCCTTCTTCCTCCTGTAAGTACTATAGTGGGTTTACTAAAAACAAAAGGGGTACATTTGACAAACCTACAAAGCTAGTCCAAGCCCAAGCGAAGTTCTTGGTGTTCGAATTTCGAGTGGATAAAAGTTAATTACCAAAATCACACAGCACAAATCTATAAAATTAGATGGGGTACAAAAATAGGATTGTCACGGGAATTGTCCACGAACACGTGTGTATGGATTGCCGCGTGCATGATTTTTTTCTATAATATAACGATTCTATCAATTAAAATATTTTGTTTTAAGGTTTCATTATCATACATGACATGAATTTGATTTTGCTTGGGGCACGGATCAGAGTGTTTTCATTGCTAGGGAAGGGTGTTCAATACGAAAGAGCTATCATTTTGCGTAGACGGCATCAGAAGTAAAACAGAAGTGATGATACTTGAAAAAGAATGAAAGGGACTACGCAAAGTAGACGTGTCCAAACAAAATAATTCGAAATGCAAGAAACTACGAATCAATAATGGTGTTTGTTCCATTACCTTCTATGATAGAGTATGAGAGTAACCCATTAAGGTGAGTTTTAAAATTGTATTAACATACCGAATTCCCGTCTTTACATTCGGTTTGGTGATGTTTGTCTGTAAACTTTTCCCCAAAATCAAAATCAATTTTTTTTAATTGTTGTTGTTCGGCGTTGTTGTATTCTTTACACCCATTCCGTTATAGAAGGGCATTTGTGTAACATGGCAAAACCAAATTGACCGCTAAAAACTCATAATGCAGCACTCTATAAATGAAAATTAAACACAGGTACTTTTTTCTGAACAATTTAAGAAACTGCAAGTCCACTTTAAGTAGGTCGAGATAAGGATGCTGCAATCATTAGAGACCCGTAGGTGTCCAAAAAACTTGGCGCACGTAAACATCCTTAAGACGTCAGTGCCAGTTTTGGACCAAGCAGAGAGGATAGAGGAGGCGTGACGGGAACGTGGACGGGCCACGGGGTGGGAAAACGTAGAGGGGGGCGCGATGCAGCGGAACAAGGAACACAGAGATTCTTCCTTCTTTTTTTTTTCTTTTTTTTTTTTTCTTTTTTTTTTTCATACCCAAAATTGTTCCAGTTGTACATCCATATTTGGGTGTTTTGGAGTGAGAAAAGAATGATCATTTTGAGTATAGCCAGGTGGATGTGATACTCATACCCTCTCAATTATTTCGGTGTTCATCTAATTCCAATCTTTGCAGTATTTCATAGTGCCCTTCCAGTTTGGTGTTGACACTAACACATTGCTTTAGAATGTACAGGTACGTCGGAAATTTGGGAAACCGGTGATTCTAAGCCATTATAATAAGAATACAGACACAGAAGTACAATGTAGGTGTAAAGTATAAAAGGAGTAAGCTCAATATTACCCCAAAATACGTGAATAGTCTTTGGAGGCACATTTGAAATTGTACAAAATATGTTTTGTGTATTACTGAAATGTTTCTTAATGTATCATTTTTATTTTATTTGGGTATTCGGACCATTGTCCTGGAAAACCCAAGAACTACTCTACATTTCCAATGGGTTCCATTAATAGCAGAAGGCCGGATTGAGGGAGTGAAGATGTTAAAAGCCTACTCGTTTATCAGTTAATTTACTGCGATATAAGTTGCAAGTCTTAATATTTCATATAATGGGATTGAATGTGTTTACGTCCTCCAGTCGGATGAGGTGCTTTCGTGTTCGTTTACCCAATTGGCAGGTATAGATCTTAGGGTCATGGCCACGATCGCTCGGCTCGTCCCCAGGCTCCCTTCCCCTGGAATTACCGGAAATGTTATTTAATAAATGTTGGTGTTTTTTTTGTTTGCGAAAGTTACTCTTGTTTCATTTATCCCTGTGAGAATCTGCGCTCTAAAAGGTGTTTTGGTGTTTGTTTAATTGTTTGGGTGTTATGAGCGGGAAAACGGCCCTATTTTCATGATTTTGGATGGACCAAATTAAAGGTGATTCAGAGATTTCGAAAGATAATTCTGGTGTTGTAAATAATAAAAAATATTCATCTAGAACTAAACACAGTTACCTAAAATGCTTAATTCCAAAGTTGATGAGATGTATCGGATTTTTCGTTTTCTGCAGGAAACATTATGCACAGGATAACAGTGCCATAGGATACAGTGTATAACAAACATTCCGGATCCGGAATTTAAATGTTTATAACAAAAGTTGGGATTTTCTATAGGAAAGACTTCGATTTTGAGCTTAGTTATCTTTACACGTGATTAGTTGTATGAACAAGCATTAGGTATATGCCAAAAAAAACACGATTTGTTTTGAAAAATGAGATATATCAAAACGATTTGAAATATAGGAGGTAAGTGGTAACATTACATATGGGGTATGGGGGTCAAAGTCAACCAATGAAGATTTGAAAGGAAAAATTTTAAAATTTAAATCGATTCGATAATATGCACACTGTCAGTAAAGTAATTTTACTACAAAAATGAAATTAGAAAAAAAGGGAAACATATTTGAAACTTTGAAATTATCTATACATTTTGTGGTAACTGATTTGCAGAATATATACATATAAATTTCCTTTCAAAATATTTCAGAGTTATTTACCGTGTGACAAACGCGTGACTTATATCAACACGGAACGTGACTCCAATTGTCATTTTAGGAGGATCTGATTCCCCTTTCACGCAAAAAAGGACATAGGCTAAATATATTTGCACTAGTTAAGAGTCTGCAAATCATTTAAATGTACAATGTAACCCATAAGTGATGTCGCATACCTGTTCTAAATATCAGGGTGGGGACAAGAACATCTATATCTAATGGGTGCTTTGCAGAGTGTGCCGACAGTGGAACCGCTCATGCGAATGGGGTGTCATAAACAATGCAGGATGTAAGTAAAAAGATGATGCTGGATGGCTACTCGCAGTAGTTGAATGCCCAAGTGGCAGAGGCGATTGATCTCATGATAATGTTTTGAGCCAAAGGAGTTCATCCCTATGTCTTTTTAGAAAGAACTTTTTTATTGGTGACAGGAAAGATGCTTGTATTCAAGATGTGTTGTTCGGGGTATACTTTGTACTTAGAGTTATAGTGAGCGTCTGGTTGAAATGAAACGTGAATGATTTGCTCTGCATGATATTGTATATGCTGTGTTGTGTATTGGAAGGGTCATGGTTATATGAGATTAAGGATATTGAACAACTTGACTTATTACGTGATTGAATCGACTATCTAAGTGTGGCAGTCCGATTGATATTGTCGTCTTGGTGTAATTCCCTTCGATGAAGCGTATCCCTATTCCCTGGACTTTTCAGGTTGTTAAATTTTGTTCGGATGGTATACCATATTCCGCGGCATCAATTCTAAACATGTTCATTGTTATCACCACGTACTTTTAAAAAATAAATTCTAACAACCAAACAGAAGAAAGAACTCCAGCAATAAGAATCTATCATTACTCTTTTGACATTCATTTAATGTGGCATACATAAACCTTTGTAGTGAGTAATGAGCTTGGATAATAAAGTATATGTCCACTATAATAGGACAAAAAATCTTCGAACGATGTCTATGTGTCAACAATGTTGAATTGATTTTAATGATAGGGAATGATCTTTAAAATGGCCTCGTCCGGGTATATCAATCTTATTGGAGTTAATTATCCGATCCCGAAGAAGAGTACATGGATTGTAAATACATGATACATTATGCATGTTAGTTTGCGTAGGTTTGGACAACTTTCCAACTATTTAAGTTATAGCTTAAAGACCGAAAGCGTTGTCATTATTAAAAACCCAGATCTTTTTGTGCAATCTATTTAGATTCAGTATAAGTATTGACGGAGCAGTGTAAGTTCTCTTTCCAAAAGAGATGATGTCTCTGCTACCTCTGCCATAAGAACATCTCCGCAGAGGAGTAGACGAAAAATACTATTTTGTACCAAGTGCGAGTGTATGTGAGAAGAATGCTATCCGCGTTTTGTCTTCAGCAAAATATCTGCGCAGACCAACATGGCCCCGTGGCACAAGATGTTCACAAAATTTGAATTTGCATTTGGACGGGAAGACGAGGTATTACTTATTTCAGTGTATGTGTAAGTCTACTATTATTCCTGAGCAAACGGTTAAGAAGTAAACTATCTTGTTATAAGGAACTAAATTGATGGAAGTAAGATTTAATTCGCCGGGCCAATATCGTGGTTCTTTTAATGGCACATGTATAAACATAGGTGGTCACAGACGAAAGAACCTAAAAATAAAAAATGATTACATTGTATTTATGTTATTAACTACCAAATGAGAAGACAAAAAAATGGTAACATTTTTTCAATGTTAAGGGGTACTATTTTAAAAAATAAACAAAATGTGTCATATCAGTATGAAAGCTGATTGTTTTGAATCGTTCGTGTGTTTGTTTTTGCTTTTTGTATTCATATTAGGCTACTACCCATCATGGTGCCACGTAATAATGTCGAGAATGCACCCTCCGTTGGTTTTACTGCATAGCCCTAAACCGTTTACTCCTACATACTCTACTGCATTTGCGTTGTGGTGACTTGCTTGGAAACTGCAGTTCTACCCAACCACTGCATCGCGGTACCCCAACAAATTGTAAATTCTTTTTAAATTTGCATGAATTGCGGAGAAAGTGATCAATATATCGGCACCGCAACGCAAATTCATGTGGTATGAACGACCGCTACGAAAAAACAAACTTGATTCTTAACAGGCCAGTGTAATGTGGCATTATTTTTACAGTTATAGCATTGGCCTTTTTGGTACCCATCTTTTCGAATGTAATGAATAATTTATTCTTATTATGGACTGGCCGTACTTTTTGCTGTCAGGTTTGCTAACCGATTTCAATTGAACGCAGGGGAAGAGCTAAACTGTGATATATTGAGCTATAGCTCTAAACATTTATTGAGATTGGTGGCCATCAATACCTCCCAAACGTGGATCTTCATTGCTGAAGGAGGGACGCCAGCTACAGAAGTTATACGGTGTACCACAAGAAAATGCTCTCTACGAAAGTGCTAACCTTATTGATTTAATTAAATTCACTGATTATGTTGAATGATTCCAAACCATGGGGGAATCACAAGGCATTCACAGCATCATTGCTTTATACAAATATTTGTTCTAAGTAACATTTCTTATTACAGACTTGTCTGCAAAATCAAGGCCAACGTCATATGTTGGAAATTTCTTGTGGCACCTTTTTATCCGAAAAATAAGAAAACCAACTACCCATATTAGTAATTTATATGTATTTTATTTGGGGGACACAGTACCCTGGGCGAACTCTTTTGGCTTTGGCTTCTCATTGTATGTTAACATATTACAAGGTGAAATGGATGAAGGGACAGTAAGGAGGGGAGGTCAACGTGCAAGATATTTCGATCTATACACGGCAATCTTTGAATAGACTGGAGTTAGTTTTTCAATGAGTTTGTTGTTTGAGGTTTAATTAGTACTTGTGGTTAAGGATATTAGGTACTTCATGTTTGAAGTGGCATTTATTTGCAGAGCTTTCCCAATTACAGATACTAATTAAGTTATTTTGGGAGTTTTGTGTTAAATTCATGGCAGATCTGTCACAGACTTTGTTAATTTAGCTACACAGTATGAAATGGATCCATGTAAGTTATTATTTATACATCGTTGCAAATTGTGAAGTGCAGGAAACACATTGTTGTGGGAATAGAATATATATAAAACAGTTGTAAAGAATAACATATTTTTCGTGGGCAGCATTGCTTTAAAATATTTTTTGCGGCATTTGATATATTTGCATCGGCGTAAATTGTTTTGAAAGCTATACACGTATTCGTCTAGTCATGGGGATAAATAAAAGCATATTTGTCCAATCCACACATTTCGTTTCAGGAATCATAGGTTAAAAGTAGTTCAAGCTTATCTTGAAAATCTTTTTGAGTGCTCCCGATGTTGAGGAAACTAATTCCAAATTCTTTGTATGATCAAATCATAAGAGAAATATTTGTTTCCTTCCAGAGATTAGTGACATCATTGGTCAAGTGGAACACTGTATTTCATCTTAAATGTGAACATCTGAAACATTTATCTCCAGGTTGACCTTGAAACTTAATCCCTAACTCGTAAATATAGCAAACTAACAATTCCTTAACTCTCCGTTTTTACCGGGTCGGGTGAGAGGTTCACCCTTAGTAACTTTCCTCCGGTTTGCTAAAACCCTAAAATTTTCGGAAAAAGATTCCAGGTGCTTGTTTTTCGCATCCTTTCCGGTCATTTTAGAGAAAAAAAATATATTAAATAGTACCGCCACTGGGGTTAGGGCAACACCATCAAAGCGATGGATAGTGGGATTGGGTTGTAGAATAATTGGATGGTACATTTCAAAATATTTCTGCACCGTGCTCTTAAAATCTATACTATTAGAACTAGATATAATAGAGCTGCAAAACCGCACATAAAAATCCGATATTCCTACCATTCGTGAGATCCAAAATTGGATTTCGCCTATATACACTGTGTGCTGTGGACTCGACAATTGCCTACGGGCAAACTTTATGATGTCCTTGTGAAAAGCAATAACTAGGTATGTTTGTACTTGTTATTGTATCACTAAAAGAGGAAGGCCTTGATGTTTAAACGATTCTCGAGGGGGAGTGGTAACCCACCCTTTGGTAAACCGTGTTACAAAAAAGCCCTGGGTTAGACGAGGGTTCGTTAATCCTTACGTGAACCCAATGGAATAGATTTTAATACAAGTAAACAGTGCTGCTATATTACTATTATTGTTGTTGATTTAACAATATTGTTATTGTTCAAATCTATCATGTAGGGAAACATTGTCTTTGTGTTTGCATAGAAAGTTACTGTTAGGGCGAAATCCCTGTTTCTTCAAGCATCAATATTTTAAATAGCGGTTTATGGTAAATATGCGCTTTATTAATTTTCCGGTTCATTAATTTTTTCAAGAATAATAGCGCAGATTATGCAATTTAAGCCAATTTCGAGAATTTTGGTCTGTATGTACTAAGATTTTACTTCTAGAACCTGCAGCGTGTTCGGCAACTCAGTAGAGCCTCATGTAATTATTTTTTTGCCTTTATTCCACTATTACCGTTATATTTCATTATTATTTAATATAATAAAATTACCATATTATTATTAAAGAAGAGAAGGAAAGAGAGAGAAGAAGAAAGACAACAACACTGAGCAGCTATCAAAACTGACCTATACTTTCCTTGTCTCTGGGGAATGACCCTTTTCGGGTAGGGGTAGCATCTCATAAGGTTAGCCTGTTTTTTGAGTTAGTGTCGCTGTTGCTATTATTGATGCGTTGTATGTAAGCCTAGCTAGTGTATGCCTTTGTGTCATATATAAGTAATATAAGTAGAATTTTTTGTTTTTTTGGCAGATATTGGAAGCTGTGTTTTTACAACACTTAATGCCATAATTTTATACCCAAAATATGGTTTACTTTTTTTAGGTGGCATCTTCGATCTTTTTCATGGGCAAGGTTTTACTCTCAGAGGAATCTAAACTCGATTAAATATAATAATAATTAGAAGAAAAAGAAGAAACTGGAAGCTAGTCTTATTCAATATTGGACAAACATCCAACGTGCCTCACGCTCATATTTCCAAATGGAGTGTCAACTGTATTAAACAACACCAATTTTTATGTAAAAAGTTTGTTTTAAATGAAATAAAAGTAATAGTAACTAGACATAAAAGCAACACTTCCAGTTTGATTTAGCCACAAATCTTTGTTCATCACGATGAATATATTAGCATACAGTTATTTTACAGCCATGGTCTTGAAAACCGATGTGTTAGGCAAAAAAATATACATTAAACAGTTCAGTAAGGAATCAAATATTCTAATTAGATCTATTAGACATCATTGGTCCAAATTAGAGTTTATAACATTGATTTATTGAAAATAAAGGCAATATATGGTACAGGAAAAGCAAATACACGCATACAGCCCGATAGATGTAAATAAAACAACTCTGTCTCACCTCAAATGACCTTCCTTTTCCGCTGTGATATCCTCACAGGTCTTTGCCCAGGAAGTTTGTTATTGTACACGTTATTGCCAAATCCCTGTCTTATCTATCGGTATTGAAATCCACCGAACGAAAATTGGCTTATGGGAAAATTGCCGTTAAGGGATGACATATCCACGACTGTAACTCGGTACATTGCGGGGATGTATTAGAACTTTATGGCCGCCCTACCGCAGTGCTGAAAGGAAACGCAAAGTTGAGCATCGGGATTTAGGTTGCCTTTTTCCGGCTGCCTTTGTGGGACGGAGTTAAAAACGTCAAAACGCTATTGTTTTGCGTCAGTGGCTCTTTCTTTAAGTTTGACACTGAGCTTTTTCAAGTTTTCAAGGACTGTGGCGAATTTAAAAAGAGTGTATGGAATTTCCACAAGAAAGTTCTTTTTATTAGTCATATACTGAAGGCACTCTCGCGGATTTGCTAAATCAAAATCAAAACCTAAAAATAAAATCGCAAAAATAAGATTTCTGCATTTTTATAAGAAATAAACGTATCCAAACTAAAGTGGAGGTGATCAAACCAAAAGCAACCTAAAAAGCAACAAAGTGGATATTAGACAATGTTGGAGGCTTCTGACACACACTTACTGCAATACGCAATGGAATTGCGGTTCATAATTTCAACATTGGTGCTTTAATATTTGGTCAAGTTTCATTTAAAATACCTTATGAGAATTCCACAGATTCATCCTTCACTCGCAGTGCTCCACGTTTAAGCTAAACTGACAAATTATTTTTTTCGTTCTTCGCGCGGATCGAGAGAGTGGCACAATTCATGTTGATGTTCAGATACTGAGAAACTTAGGGGAGTTTTAGGGTCGCAAGAGCTGCAATTAGGCGCAGACGAAGAGAGGCCGATTTCAAATAATCTCATATTGCATTGTTACGTACTAACACTTCACAGTTTTTTAATATTAAGTGTATTGTACGTAAGGAAACAAAAACAACGTGGCCTCCTTAAATCATAAAAAGTCCCATACACTAATGAGTCCTCGGAGTATAAGGACAGAACTGTCATGTGCTTTCGAAACCGCTGTCAACAAATACAGTGGTTCCGTTGTGACTGGTGTCCCACCCAACCACCCATCTAGCCATTGTGTTCTCGCACTAAGTGTTTAACGCATCACTTGTTTTCGCACTGTACCCAAATGGCCTCGTCTACAAGGTCACGGTTTATCCGGCAAATATTGACCTTGTAGCTGGACACCCTTTCACATGGGGACACACGGTTTCTTTACACCGTGGTGAGGAATTTAAGAGTCCCTACATATCAGAAAGTCCTAGGACTCTAGGTTTTCGGAGACTGGGCGTCCGTACGACGCCCAGTCTCCGAAAACCTGTTAATCAGGATTCCATAAACTGTGTGTCCAGGACACAGGTTCGAGTCCTGTTGCACCATCTTGTATTAATAGTCAATGATTTTAGAATTTTTCATTAATTTAATGTTTTTTCTTATTTCTACTTTAATTTTATTACTATATTTTTTTACATTTTTCATTTATTATAGTGGATTTTACTAGTTCTCTTTTGAAATTTTAATTTTGTATACAAAAAAAGAATATTTCATTTTTTTAAAATTCAAACAAACAAACATACATTTTACATTTTTTGATATTTAACATACACTGTGAAAAGAATAAACCTAAATTCGATTTTTCAAATAGTATTAAACGTGTTTGTATGGTAAATTATTTATATACTATTTAATGCACAAATAAATAGAACTTAACAGAGCGTTGATTTGTAATAACAGGTTTAATAAAATGAAAGATTACGTCATCATGTAATGTTTAGTTGCGGCTCCGTCATTGACATCTTTGCGGTTCAAAATAATTTAACATTGTAATATTGAACTTTAAGTGTTAAATAAACAAAATAATAAAATTAAAAAAAAAAAAAAAATAAGAGTTTTAAAATGTATAGAACTTGTTTTTTGCAGTGTCTTAATAAAACGCATGTGACAAATGGCGTTTCGCTAGACAGTTAGATTTTTTTTGAAAAAAGTAATAGGTATGTATATTACTAACTAAGACTTCAAATATCTTGGGTGTATAGGAGCACGCGTTTTCCCCTTTCCCCCTTTCATCTGGCAAACCTGCTTAAAATGTCTCAAAATGCGCTAGTTACATTTCGTAAGTGATGTATTTTCATAATTGGCATTAATTGCATTATTAATTTCACCACATCGATTGCCCCCTTTCAGCTGTAACCGACTATTGGAGTAATCTCGTGTGGGGGCATTTCGATGCAACTTACGTTTAATAGTATAAATAAACGTTCGTGTTACCATACCGTATGTTGAAAATCTGGTTATTTCTTCGTATTTCCTCTATATAAAGTTTTATAAAACATGGTCCAGTTGCTTATTTTTTATTTTCCACACACTACTGTGTGTGAGGTTTGCTTAACGTTTGGTTTACGTGTGTTGCTTTGCTAAGTAAGTCTAGTGGCTTCTCAAATCATGATGGTTTCTGTATGTCCGGTGTCATGTGTTCATGATGTCTATGTAAGTGAGCTGTTATAAATAATAAAATCTATGTTTGGAAGTCCAACATACTAATTGATACTAATTTGTCACTGATCCCAAATCAGTGGCTCTCAGCGGGTCCTCTTCTTTCTCTATTTTGGTTGACACGTTTTGGCAGATCTGGGTATAATTCCTTGTTGATGATGTGTTGTTGCCATCGTGTGGTTGAAGGCAGCCTGCCATTCAAGTGAAGTGCTATCTGGAAGGTATCAGAGATCTTTTATTTTACTACGACTGACTACTAGCATCGATCATGTATATTTCAACCCATATTTTCTACAGAATTCAAAGAATTTTGACATGCAAATGACAGTTGCACCCTGGTGATTAACTAGTTTGCATGAGATTCTGGCTTTGAGATTGGCTTTCTTTTCGCTTCTGGCGCGTACTAAGAAATATAAAGGGGTTAATTTCACATAGGTTAGTTGTTCCATCAGGTGTGATCACTTAGACCTTTGTTCGATGACATTATCCACGGTCTCGTTAACCATATGCCCTTAACATTTTCTCATTTTAACCCTCGATGGGTGTTATCAAAGGCTTTCTTGAAACTTCTATTAAATGTAATTATGGCAAATGGCCCATTTGCAAAAAAATAAAATATTCCGTGTAGATCTCGCACAGCTTTCAATTTCTTTAGCTTTTATATTTCATCCTCCCCCCTTTATCTTCTACAGGTCTTTTCTTATACAGGTCCTTTCTTCTACATATCCTAGAGAATCTTTACGGTCTTGAACTCAATCCTGGTCGTGGAAACTCTCTTGTATTGGATTATATGCAATTGTAGTTGGGATCATTTTTATCAGTAGCAATTCGGGGATTTCTAAAAATTAAGTGGTTGTACAATCCTGTTTTCTAGCTTTTCCTATTGGGTATTTTCCTTTAAAAGAAGTAAGCTTGCCGTTTCTTCTTCTTTGAATTTTTTCTAGTTCTTACAATATTTGCTTTTTGCGTGTGTTTGCTCTTCTACATTCAGCCAAAATCGTCAAGTATATCCATTATCCATGGCATCCAATATCCAGTATTTTACCTTCCATAAGCTTTCTTGACTTATGACTCATAGTGACGTCATATTCTGGATGTGTCTACATATTTTGATGCAATAGAAAGAGACCATCTACGCTATCCAGTGGTACCAAATTTATTTTGAATTATTGCAATGTTTTCAGGACACTCCAGGGGGGGGGGGGTTGTGACCTCATTCCCCCCAAAAGGGCTCAGATAGACGAGGACTATAATACTTGTGCCTGTTCTCGTCAACTGCTGTACTTTGGTTCATACACATCATTGAATGACGTGTTCTCTTCTTCGCTCTTCTCCCTAACTGGAATCACAATTTTCTCATATTTGTCTGTCGCAGATACATTAGCATCTTCTAGAGGTGGAGGTTGCGTACCTGCAATTATAGACCCGCTCTTGGAGGTCATTTCCAATCTCTGAGAGCAGACGCCAATCATGTCGAGACTTTCTAGGCGTCCATTTGTTTTAATTTACCAAAACAAAAACCCCCGAGCAATACCCGTGTAAAGACCACGCTATGGTCTGAGCCCAAACTGAGAAAGCGTGTAGGGCTCTATATTCTATTCAGAATGCTGCTCCTCCATTCCTTTCGGTTTATTGTGTAGTCCAGCTGATACTTGCTCCCTCCAGAGCTTTCCCATTTTTCCTTGTGGAAGTATGTTTTTGCTTGATGAGCTGTGTTTACCTCAAAATCCCAAACATTTTTTTCACTTTCTCGTTCCTTCTCTTGATCGCGGCGCGACGAACTTTTTGCAATCTTTCAGCAGTCCTATACTGCTTCCTGGCGTTGAAATCTCCTACTATCAGTAACAAGTTCTTTGCTAGAATGATTCAATGGCTCTTGTTAGTAGCTTATGCAGGCGCTTTCTGCCATGTTGGGTCGCCCTTATCACAGTTGGAGCGCGATGCCTTGATAATTGCTATGAGGATACGAAGCCAGGTTGGTCTTTTACACTTGCTAAAACGAGTTGAATGCCCTCGAGGTAAACAGTATTCCTTATTTATCTAGTGCTGCTTTCCATTGCATGTTTGTTCCAAAACTGCCAATTCGCGTCTGTTACGAGTTCAATCGACCTTCATTTCATGGCCGATGCAATCGTAATATTGTACGAGGTTGCATGTAAATGTTAGCAATTCGCCTAACTAGTAATGGACCATGTGGAAAATGGACGTGTGGGGAAAACGGCTATTTGTAACAAAGGGTGTTTACACCAAATGGCAATCTGGAGCCAACTGACAACTCGTCCAACTGGCGTTGGACTAACACTTTGCCTACATGATTGTCCAACTGGGCTACTGGACCAAATTATTAAAAACGTTACAAAAATTGTCTATATTTTAGTTCCTAAAATGCTCTTAATTAAAATAAATCGTTACAGATAATATTTACGCTTGAATGTCTTTCCAACAAACAAATTGAATCAAAATAAAAAATGAGGCTTCATATCACTTTGTTTTCTCAATCGTTGTACCAACTTTACAGAGTGCGCATCATACCAAGGTTCATATAAAGTAAATTGAAAAATTAGATTAACACTCGAAAATACATATTATCTTGATATTCAATGTAATTCCGCGTAATAAGCTAAATGATCAAATTAAATACTTGCACCTGCGTTACAGGGGTTAGCATCCGTCTAAAACAAACAAGAAACAACGTTTCTATTCTTCACATCCATCAAAAGGGCCAAATTTATTACTTTAAAGCTTTTGAAAGACTTAGGAAGCTTGTTAACGGTTGATGTTGCCAGTACATTTTCACTATTTTTGTTTTGTAAAATGATAGAAATACACTTATCCTCGCTATGGTTATAGACCCGAACGCCATTATTTTTTATAACTGGAAATCTGAAAATAACAACTGCATAGAATCCTATACTATGATCTCGACGAGGCAGGACGTGTTTTTGTAATCGTCCGCCTAAGCACAGCAATCCATCCCAAACTCTTATTCATCCACCATACCTTATTTATAACTGTTCTTATCAGAATATCACGAATGGCCGATAGAACTGGAAATGAGCGTAGTAAGCTTAGCTTGCGAAAGAAAAATCCACCTCCCCTACCGTTCAATCGCCATAGAGGCAGAGCCAGAGCAGTCGCCATCTTGCTCGATAAAATCAAAACGATCTCTTACCACGCCGGGAACCAAGTCTGATTCCAACAGGCAATACGCAACATCTTAAGGTCGGATGAATCAATCATTATAGACCTGCAAGAAGCTATATCGGTTGTCTTGGTCAAAAGGATTATGGAATCTGATGAAGTACTGGGAATTATTGCCAATCAAATCTGCCATAATGAGGACTTTGTGAACACCATAGCGTCATCTATCACCGAATGAAGTTGGTCAACGTGTTTTCAACTCCGTACAGTATGATCTAGATGCCAACAAAGAAGAAACAGAACCTCAAGAAGAAAACAAAGCTTACCACAACACGTCTGCAACCTCAACCTGACAACACGAAATGATATTGAACAATATTCAAGAAGAAACTGTCTACTTATCCATGGCATACCAGAATCTTCTGATGATGACACGGACTCTGAAGTCATAGATTTAGTAACATCTAAACTAAATCTTAACATATCCAAAGATGATATTGACAGGTCACACACCGACTGGGAGTAAGTAAACACACCCGAAGGGGAACCACCAAGCCACGACCCATCATCGCCAAATTCGTTTCATACGCCAAAAGGTCAGAAGTTTTCCGTTCCAAACGACATCTAAAAGGGTCCAAAATAGTCATCACTGAAAGCCTTACCCCACGCAGGATGGAAATACTCCGCAAGGCCCAACAGGCTGACCAAACTCAATCAGTATGGACTAATGATGGCAGAGTTCTCTGTGTAACAAAATCGGGAAAACGCGTCACTTTGCTAAACGTAAGTGATATCGATGAACTACCCTGAATAACTGACTGTAAAATTCTCTCTAAATAGTCACAAAATGTGTACAACTTGTCAATTATTTCGCTGTACTCCTGATTCGCAACACATTGGAGTTCTCATCTGGCGCACCTGATCACCTTATATTTGACTGTTTGACTGTTTATATTATTTCATGATGACTTAATTGTATCATTCATATTTGATCTCCACCATTATGACAGTTTGTGCCTTCTAAACATGCAAGTTACTTTTGTTACGGGTACTCATTCACCAAATTATATTGATCTGTATCTTACCACCTAAGCTGGCCTTATCGTTACTAACCTGCTTGTTTACATCATTATGCCTGTGTATTGATACACTTTGATTTGTGCTAAAAATTAATCTCCCATAAAAAAATCCCTTGTCACAAAAACTTTAATGTTGGGTTTGCTGTGCGGTTAATAAATCTTTTGATTTATTCTTTTTTGTTGAACAGGTTTAAATTGGCATCCCCCTTACAAATACCTTACTGTAATTTTTTTTTTTGTTTCTTTTTATTTTTGAAACTTTTGCATTGTAATTTTTATTTACAATAATTTTGTGTTTGCGTTGTTTATTGTTCTTGAATGTTCTGTAAGTATTTTCGCAAATGTATCAGGAGGAACACATATCTCACTTGTACATCTGCCGTCACTCAGTTCATCATAGCCATTGCTCTCAGATTAGCTCTGTCCACACCCAACCGATGGTGCATGGTATGTAAAACTGCTTAGAAGCAATATTTCCTTTTAATCATATCATTGATGACGGACGAATTTATTCATTAAATCACACAATTTTATCATTGCGAACCAATTACTTTGACAAACTTCAATCCTTAACCATCACTCCCATTTCGTAGCTTAAATAAGACGATGATGATAATGATAAACATAATGTAAATTTATAGTATCCATAAATTAACTGCTAGATGCAATTTCTGTAGTGATTCCTTTAATGATCAAACAAAAAATAAAACTTTTCCGATATCAGTACATACACTTCAACTCCGCGCTTAATTAAAACCTGGTTCACTTACCGCTATTTTACAACATTAAATCAAATCCCCATCTTGGCGTTTAGTGAATCCTGGCTCAAAGATGACAATGCTCTGCCGGCCCTCTTCACTAACATCAATGGTTATAATATCGCTCGCACTGACAGATGCAATAAAAAGGCGGGGTTGCGTTATGCATTCAGCAGGAACTCAACTACAAAATTCGTAATGACCTAAATCTCCGATTAGTACTGATTCGAGTCCCCTTTTTATTGAAATTGATACTAAACCAAAATACTATTTTGGTATATTTACAGACCTACCTGCTAGCACCCTGCCATACCCTAACTCCATTGATCACTATCCACAACTATTAATCTTACTGCTAATGAATGTAAACCCGCATTTATTTGTGGCGACTTTAATTTCGACGCCCTCTTAAAAATCATCCACCCTAACTTTCCACTAATGACTTCTTAAATACATTCTATTCTGAATCTTCTATTCTATCCACTAATCGATAAGCCTACGCGTGTAAGTACCAGATCAGCAACTCTAATCGACAATATCTTCACAAACATTCTTGATAATACATTACCCCAGGTATTTTATTCAGCGATGTTACCGATCATTTTCCTATATTCCATCTACTTGATAATAATATCATAAAGGTCACCACACTGATAAGAGCACTACTTAGCTCAATATCCCAAAAGTAAAATACTAAACTCAATATGTCATCTTAGGGATTGTATCTAAACCCAAACTAACTGGGATCGCGTATTAGACTTTAATTCAGAGTGGGGGTGATCTCACCAAACTAACTGGGAATCGCGTATTAGACTTTTTAATAATCAGCCGACGAGTCTTACGATAATTCATTTCCGAGTTTTACTAAATTGTATGACAAACCCTTCCCGAAAATCAAACAAAACTTAACAAGCGCACCAAAATAAACATGGTTCCACTGCAGGTATAATTAAATCAAAAAAGTCGAAACAAACTCTACAATACCTCCCTACAAAAACACTCAAACCGAATAAACAAAAAATAAATATGTTAACAAAATCAAAAAATAAAAAAAGTAAAAAAAAACTCTATGATTAATTTTAATTTTAATAATTTAATTTATATAAAAAAACATTAAAAACACTTGGCGCTCTATTAATGAGATACTTTGTAAATCTAATAAGACGCCAATGCTACAAACACACTTATTGTCGACAACGATTCAAAAATTACTGATCCGAACATCAATTGCTCTAATTCAACACAAGTTTTTTGCTGAAATTGGTCCAATAGCCCACACAAAAAACCAGTCCCAAAAAATTGCCGAATTTCCTTCCGGCCCTTTTGAAAAAAAAAATCAATTTTTTTCACCCTACATCTTGAACAAGAAATCATGGAAATCAATTGTTACTTTCAAAAGCGGCAGAGTCTGTTATGATGATCTAGCCCTAAGTTGGTCAAGTACTATTAGCCCTTTATATCCAAGCCGCTTGCCCATATTTTTCGATATGCCTTCAATCCCTCCTCCACTGGCATCTTTCCTTCAGCCTTAAAATAGCCAAAGTCCGTCCCATCTTTTAAAAATGACTCCTCACATCTTCTCCATTATCGTCCATTTCTCTTCCTTCCTGTTCGCCAAAATTCTCTCGAACGTTACTCTATAACATGCTCGATAATGTTCCTCTCTCCTCCACATATTCTCCAAATAACCAATATGCTTAGAAAAAATCATTCACTGATCTGGCTCTCCTTGTACATCTACGATAAGATCTCTTCGCACTTTCAAAAAAACTTCACACCATTGGCATCTTGCTAGATACCTTTTCCAAGGCGTTCGATACCATATACACACCATATTCTTCTCACACCAAACTTCCCATATGTATCCGTGCCTACCCAATGAACTCTTCTTTCTAACTATCTTCAAGATGGACAGCAATTTACTATTTAATTCCCATTCTTCTGGTCTCTACCAGTCCCTGTGGCGTTCCCCAATGCTCCATAAACTTGGTCCACTCCTCTTCTTACTTTATGTTAAGATATCCCAATCTACAATACCTTTCGTTTGTCCTTTTTTTGCTGATGATACAAATATTTTCCTCTCCCCCCCCAACCCTATATAACCCTAACCAGCATATTCAATACAGAGATCACCCACGTCTCCAACTGGTTTAAAGCTAACAAACTTGCCCTCACTGTTAGTAAACTAACTTTCATGCATTTTTATCCACGAAAAAGAAAAATAAGCCATCGCATATAGACATCAAATCGATGGCAATCAATCCATCCTAACATGACAGTACTAATAACAAGTTTCTGGTGTTTGTCAAGATAAGGAAACTCAACTGAAAAATCACACCACCAAAATAACTAACTTAATTGCCGTAATATTGGGATTCTGAGAAAATTGAAGACCATACTCTTTTCCCCTCAAATATTCTTTTACACCTATAACACTTTAATAATTCTCCCCTACCTGTCTTATGAGTAATATAGCTGGGCAATTACACAAAACCCATTTCATTTGACTCTAACCTCTGCCCTTGGACTTTTTCTAACACACTACAAGACTCACTAATTTATATTCAACAAACTTCAAAACTTCAAAAAAAGCCATCGTAATCATACCAATTCAAATTATCTAGCCCATACTAAAAACTTGTTCTTTAAGCTAAATAACTTAAAATTGATGGACCTTAATAAAATTCAAAACTGCTCTTTTTATTTATCGTTTTGTTTAATTATTAAAAAAAGAAAAATTTTAAAATTTAAACAATTTTTTCACCAAAGGTAATGAATTCCATAATTTACAATAGCAGATATGCCCACCACTTTATATCTATTAAATAAACATCTATTGACATAATTACATTTTCCTTGAAAGTACCCACTGGACCCTACAATTTGGAACTCTCTAAGCACGGATTTAACTAACTCAAACATCACTAATAACTTTTAAAAATAAGTACAAAAAAATATCTTATCTCTAAATATGAAACTTGATGACAATAATCATACTTTCTTCGTTTAACCATCTGCCGCGTGTTCGTTTGGACGGATGCCACATCTAGGACCAGCCCGCTTCTTGCATGTGTTTCCCCTCTTTTAACATAATGCGAACACTCTCCTTGTATTTTTTTTGTCTTGTCCCCTCGTCTTGTCTTGTCCCCTCGTCTCGTTTGCTCCTGCCTTTTGTCCTGTCCTTGCCGATTTATTACTTCATTATTAGCTATTTTCAATGTGGGCCAATCTTAAAGCTTTTAGTTTATATGGCCTCTCCTTCATATATCATGTCAAAATAAGTAATCTATATCCTTAATTTTACATTGTCAAATTGTAATGTATTTTATTATTCATATTATACTAATAACTCAATTTCAACACAAAAAATTTTATATATTTTCTTTGTTTTGATTCTGAATCTATTATTTTGTTCCTCAAATGTGGGTATATTGATATAATTTGCATTCCAAGACTTTGTATCAGTACTTAACTTTGCATTACATGACTTTTGTATACTGTTATTCTGAATGATGATTTTAATGTATTTGGATGATATAATTAAAATAAAAAAAGAACCACCAAACAAAAAAACTAAAAGAGATACAAAGTGAAACAACTGAACCATGGGCCATGCAGCACCAATAATTTGAAACAATGTGAACCGATTTTTTGGAACAGAACAGTCAATTGGGCTATTCCAGAATTAAATCGCACCTCGCAATGCATGGAATTCCCTCCTTAAATTTCAAAAGAACATGAGATTTCCACAATGAAAATCGTAAAAGACATAGCTAACCCAATATGATTTGTGAATTCTCAACTCTTTATTGACCCACTGCAAAATCTTCTCATTTCCCAAAGATACTTTCCTTTAGTAGGCTATTTTCCTTTTCGTTCTCGTTGGTCAAAACACTCAAAGATGATATGGAAACAAATCCCATGGGAATTCCCAACGGCAATTCTCATACTGATTTTGTCAAAAACAGCTTGGGAATTCTCCATAGTATTTCAATTTTGAACTTGGTCCTTGGGTGTTGATAATTCCTGGAATAGCCAATTTTGACCACCCTTACAACTATGTGCATCGAACATTGATGTAATTGTGCACCATGATGCTGAATGTCATTATCATAGATCACAAAACAATAATTTCAAATGCCCCTTTAAAAACCAATACTTCAAGGGAATTAATGGTTGTTGCCATTCAAGGCAAAATGTTGTGCTGGGATGTTTGCATTTGAAACCAGCTGCTGGGGGACACTCCATTACCACACACTGTCCAGGACCCTCAAAATTTAGGGACACTGAGAATGTGTAATTAATAACACTTCAGAGTCCCACTATTTCAAATATCCTAGGACTCTTCTTTTTTTTACATGTAGTCCATTGGACACGTGCATGTCATTTACCGGATAGTCACCAGGACACTGAGAATCAAAAAACTGGTTGGATCCATAGGACCCCTAATGTTAAAACATTATGGTCCTAGGACGTGAATTCAAAACGCATGGGACCACTCAAAACTAGTACACACACTACACGGGACCATCAAAATTTAGGGACGCTGAGTTTTTGTTAATGTAATAAAATTCAGGTCCACTATTTAAAAGTCCTAGGACTCTTCCTTGTATTACTGTAGCAATAGGACACGTGCGTTATTACGATAGTCAAGTACAAATGAAAATCAAAACTTAGGGTCTATAGCTATAGGGACTCCTAATTTCAAAACATATGCTCCTAGGACTGTGAAATCAAAACACAATGTCCGACGGACTCTTAAAAGGCTAGGACTGGCTCGGCTCGTGCACCGGAACCACACGGATCCCATATTCAAATCGTTAAAATCGACTTGAGGTTTACAGTCTGTATTGATGGCGACCTATTTTAAATTCATTTGTTTGTTTTGCCAGGTTTGGCCGCCCGCCGTCTTAATTTTTTTTAATAGTCTTTTATGCCTCTGTACTTGATTCTGGGGGAAGAAGAGGAGGAAAACATACAGAGAAGACAAAGACCCACCAGACAAAGAAAATATTACATTACAAATTCAGTTTGTAAAACATCTACATTCAATAGTACATTTTCAACATAGGTTCGAATACTTGCCCCAAGTTTTATCAATACATTTCATGTCTGAAGTTGCTGCAGTGGATCCATTTTTCCAATTCATGTTTTGCTTTCAGTTCCTTTTTCATATTATGTAATGTTGGCATTTTTTCGAGTAATTTATGTTATATATATTCGTCGTCCTTTATAATCCACATATTATGGTATTTAAATCTTTGTTTTGGTAAATTTGAAGACATCCAAAAATAATATTTGCTTTGTAAAAGAAATACACACGACAGTTTATTTGGTAGACTATCAGTGAAGTCTTTTTCCAAACTTTCCCACTTATCACGTTTCAGAAATAAATGTTTTACTTGTTTCTTAGGTTTTCTTACAAACTTCGTAAGTTATTTTTCACGCATATTCAAATAAAGAGAGAAGAGTTTGTACCCACAAAAAAATTAGGCGTGGCTTCAGACTCAAACACCAGTTGCCCGCCGCCATTGCAGTTATTTCTGTTTTTGTTTTAAACATGAAAATACATTAATCGCCATGAACCGTCTGTTAGCTGGCGTCTTGAGTTTTCAGGCATCCCTACAATACTACCACGACTTCCGGCCTTTATCGTCTGAAGCAGTGTGCTTTCAGCCTCCAATACCGCCTGTTTGTCTGTACCATAAGATCATAACAGATTTTCACTCCGCCGCTCACTTAAGGCCTTTTGGATTATTATTGCCTCCTCGCGCACGTGTCAAAAAATGCCTGACTAACCTAAGTAAATTGTAGTAACTGTTTTTTGAAAATTTTGCAGAAAGTTTTTAACGACTTGTTTGTAATTAATTGTTGGTTTTGTTGCTCTTTTTCATATTTTTTTTTTTTTGGCATAATGCTCTAGTAAGGCGCACGATTTACGGAGCACTAGACAAATAATGATAATGCACGTAGTAGAAATACGACAGTGTTAGGGTGTCACGTAAAGATGTAAATGAAAAGCGAAAAGCTTCACCATTCAATTGAAACCAATTCAATGTCCTTCATCTTGAACTCCATCAATCATTTGGGAATTTTCACAAATATCTACAGTATAGTTTGAAGTCACTATAATAAGCTACTTGTCAACAAAAGCATACGAAATGCTTCTCTTTAATCCACGTGCGATGGTCGAACTGTCTAATTCACTTGGTTTTACACTTTGCACAGCCGACAAATCGATATACATTGCGTTAGGAGGTGCAATACAATACGGCAGCTGCAACAATGTACTGTGGTGTAATGCTGCGTATGTTTTCAAAGGCACTTTTTGTAGTTGTTAAAGGGGTCCCCTCATGGACTGATAATAATAGTCGAATAATTCGTGCATATTGGATACGGATGAAATTCAATTAAGGTATGGTAATTCTACAGGAGTAGCGGATATTACTACTCGCCCTCACCCATTACTACAATGCCCTAGATTCTTATGTATTAACAAGTTTGCCTACAAGATGACTTAAATCGCCAGCTTCAGTTGAAAAGTCACATTTTAAAAATATTTGTCAAATACTTAAAACTAAATCTACTATCACCTTGAAAGCGCAAATTGAAAACGCCTACTCTTAGGTCGTTCGGTGTTTAAATGGCTGTGTCATTGATGAATGGACCATATCAAACCACAAGTTGGATTGATTGCGCCAAAGTCATACAAGGGGAAAACCTGTTGTTGTTGGCCATGTTGACGATCAAAACGAATAAATCGAATCACAATCGGTCCAGCGACACATAATGATTTTTAAACGTTAAAAAGAAGAACTAAGAGCAAATCACAGAGAGAATGCATCGAATAGAAAGACCATCGGGTCCAGTGGGACTAGATGTTGTGCGCTCCAAAAGGGGGGTGGATAAAAGAAATTCCATAGAAATATTCTAAAAACAAAAGCAAATCATAACAACCAACTAACAAACAAGACTTTCACGGAGAAGTATAATTCTAGGAAAACCTTTATATGCACAGTCCTTAGGAATTTGATAGGAGGCTGATTATTTTGAATGCGTTAACAGTATTACTGAGACTATTAGAATGTTACAATGACAGTTTTACGACTGGCAATATGATTAAAGCGCCAATATGAGTTTTTAGAATAGTTTCGGTTGTACAAACATAAAATGCTTCAGTTTCACCAATATTACAATACATGCATGTTATCCTAGACATATTTCAGTAGGATTTGTTTTCTGTGGCCCATTTTGATGCTTATTTTATTTTTAGGTGAAATTTTTTTTTTTTTAATCATTTTCAATCAAATGACAATTGATTTAAACAATGCACGACCAGGGCCGTCGCTAGACATTTGTCAGGGGTGTAAACTAAAGAAATGATATTGCCCCAGTAAGAGTCCTTGGAAGCGTGTGTGAGCATATAAAACAATGCAACTAACTGCATGATGTGCGGTTTAGGGCCTATACTTAAGGGCCATTAAAAGTTTCCTAAGTAGATGCCCTTAGAGACCATTTCTTGTTGAATCGTTCGACCAATCTGCACACCAAAAGTGCCTTAACACAAGGGCACAAACCGGAAGGCCCTGAACGGGTGGAGTCCATGTCCCGATTTAGGGCCCCTGGTGGGGTGAAGAGGCAGAACAGCCGGGGGTCCAGGGCCGAGGCCCCCGGAAGCTCTTGGATTTGAGCTATTTAAGAACCTTCAAGATGGCCACTGTTTGAGGAGTAAAGGGGTAATCAATGCAAAGAAAAGACTGGAATTCTAACTTTGCTCACTGAATGAAACGGGGCAGATTGATGCCTAAGCTTGTATGCCGAGGGGGAACTTACACATAGCGAGGCCAATGTCTGGGTGTGTTTGTAGGGCAGCGACTCTGCCAGGGGTTCCAGGGGGCAAAGCCCCGGAAAGTCTGGATTTGCGCAATTCAGAACATTTAAGATTGCCAATTTTTAAGGTGTAAAATAGTTAGTAATCAATTCAAATAAAAGGACTGGTTTCTAACTTTGCTCAATGAGACGGACAGTACATAAGCTTGTACTACTGATGGGGGAGCCTACACATAGCGAGAGCCAATGTCTTTAACGGGGTGGGGTGCAACAGGAGCATGCAGGCCCTGCCGGGGGCAAGGGCGGAGCCCACGAAGCTACTTGGATTTATATTAAGAAGGGTTATTTTGGAAGGGTAACGTACAGTTATTTCAAATGAAAGAATTGGGCAATGAACCCAATTCGACGCCAGTAGTCCTATAAGTGTTATGGTGCTGGGGGGCTAGGAACCGATCCCAATTTTTTGTCTTGACCCTTCAGGCTCCTCAAATGAAAAATTCCCCTAACAGTACACCAAACTAGGCCGGAATGGCCCATTGCTCCCTTCCTGTTTTGCCATGCCACCTGCCTTGATCATCTTAACTTTATTTTACCCATTTTGATCACCAGTACTGTTGGCACATTAGCAATTCATGATTAACGTTGGCTAAACTTGAAACAAAACTAGTTGGCTTAGGGAATCCATTTTAAATATAAATATTTGGATTTATGTACGGCTGAGTTCAATTTATGCTTCTGAAGCCATTCTCTTTTTGTTCTTTCTTTCTTTCCCTCTTTTTAGCTTTCTTTTCTTTTCTCTTCTTCTCTCTCTCTCTCCTTTTCTCTTTCTCTCTTTTTTCTTCTCTTTTTTCTTCTGGATAGCAAGACCTTTTTGCCTTGTTTGGTTCAAAAATCGCACCTTTTTAGTTGGAAGATCTTCACTCTATGTCACGACAGGTTAGACACATAATACCGTATCTTTTGTAATGAGATTAAAGGGTTACAAACAACTTGTACTATCACTGAGGATTATAACACAATGTTGCTGTTGCAAGCCTTTTTGATGTCCAAAACACTGAAATATCATCATATAGATACAACCTCAGCCTACGCACGAAACGTGGCAGCTATCGTGGGATGAAAATCCCTTTATGAGAAAGGTTCTTCCAGCATCATGTTTCATAATATAAAAGCTCTTTTCATTGAGCCATTTTTTCCATCTGTTCGCTCTTTCCCCTTTCTTTATAGAGATGTGCTTGAGGATATAAGGTTTCAAGATCATGTTCCTGAAGGAATTGCTGCAGGAGTTATGTAATGACTCACATTATATATCTTATTTAATAGTTCACCAACCGTCACTAGCAATTTATGTGTAAATGATATACACGTGAACGTATATATGCCTTTGATTGCTTCCTATCTTGAGAACTGGAAGAAGAACTTTGACTAATTCAGCCAAGTGTCGTTAATTCAAAATGGAATGACTTATCTCCTGCATCATGAGAAACACCACTTTTTCTCTCCAGGATAGTGTGCTACAAAATTACCAATTTCTTTGCTTGCTGTTTTGTTTCTTTCATTATTACCTGTTTTAACGCTTATATGGCCAATTCACTGAGGAATTACAAGCAAGGAAGCAATGCAACCAGCCAAGCAAAGCAACCAAAACAACCCCAAAAGCACAAACCATTGTATTTAAGAACGATTTATTATCAAGGTTATTCTTACCAACACATTGCAGTACGGTAAAAAATAAATAAATGCGGAATTCTGAAGTTTGGATGAAATTTGAACTTAAAAATGAGAGGAATTTGACATTTTTCAGGCCATTTTTTTACAACTTGACATCCCACGACCTTTGACCTTGTTACGTTTACCTTTGACTGGTTTAGGCTAACAATGACCCAAGTTCGGGTGTAAATTGGACTTTAATGTTTGCAAATTGAGAGAAATTTGACATTCAAGCCTGTTTCATAACTTTTCCTCAGATAATCTTTTACCTGATATGTGACATCTGACCTCAATGGCAAATACAACTTCCCATGTTGTATCTGATTCCAAGTTGTGCAATTGGACTTTTTACAAGAAGGCCTTCAGGCCCGCCTTGTCTATTTCTTCGCGTTCTTCTTATGATTCTTCTTTCTTTCTGGCAACCCACCATTTTTAAAGGTGGTTGTTCCGATTTATGTTGTTTGTGATATGTACTGATATGAGAGCCGCCTGGAAACTTGCCACATACACACCATCAAGTTACCGTGGGAGGAAACAAACTTGCGGTTTTGATGGTAGACGCCATAATGCACATTGCAAGCCTATTCATACTGTGCTAATAACGTGGTTAACCACTAAAACGGCGGATTTTTTTATACTTGGGAATGAAATGGATTCGAGGCTCAATTCAGGACGACAATGAGAAAAATACGGCCTTTCATCTGATTCAAATCGATACTACTTCCGGGTAACTCAGGGGGGTCCCAAAGACATCGGAACACTCCCCTTTAATAACTGCATCTAAGCCAGCGCATGGTTTGTGTATTGTGACAAAACTTGAAAAAAAAATAACCGTAATGGCCTAGAACGTGCGCCCAGGTACCATATATCACTTTGACCCCCATGTGACCTTTGACCTGGCCACATTGGTCAAATATGTAAATTTATTGTCAAAATTTTCTCTACCAAAATCATGCGATAATAACCCAAACTTTCTTCGAGGACAACCGACCCTTCCTTGCTTCATATAGTGTGTTTCGGGACAAGAGTCAAGGGTCATTAAGGGGGCCATTCCCGGTCTGAAAGCCAATATGCCATTTACTTTGGCAAAAATATCTTCTTCTACAGGATTACCATACAACCGATAAAATAAACTTGTTCAGAGGAACCATGACCCATTCTAGCTGTGGTGTTCAGAATAAGGATCACAGGTCATTATGGGTCACTTTCGTCAAAACCAAAAATATTGTAAAAAATCATTTCAAATTTTTTTATCTCAAAATGTAACCATAGCAGAGTGCATAACCTTCAGATATGCAATTTATGTCAGCCGATTTATGCAAGTATTTTTATTCTTGGGGTCCAAGGTCATTTACAGACAGGTCATTTCGCGGTTTTGAGCTAGTATTTTCAGAAATTTTTATCTCCAGAACTAACTCATAGTAGAATTTTTTTATTTGCATTGGACAAGGCATTTTTGGTTGCGTATTGAGGTTTTTTTATAACCCGGATCAAAAGGTCATTAAGGGGTCAAAAGTTCAGTGTTGACACAAAATGCTAAAAATAGACCAATTGGCTATATCTCAGCCTATAGAGACAGATAAAGCCCTTTATGCTACAATGATGTAACATTGTTGGTAATGGGGTCTATGATAGTCTCGACTCCAAGGTCAAGTTTCAAGGTCAAAGTTCGAAATCTACAAACAAGCTCAGATGCACTGAAATTTGTCAGGAATGATGCTTGTGACATCATAAATACAGAAAGCACAGTTGACCCCATCAGTGACCCCAGTGTCACGCTATAGGGTGAAAAGGTCAATCAATGACATGCTCCGATGATCTGACAATTTGGCAGAAAAGGATCACTTTGACATTATAACAAGTCAAAAACTTTTCGATCATTGAAGGGTCGTTACGAGGAAGGGGTCATGAGGGGTCACTTCCGTTCTCATTCAAAATACCTTAAAAATCATGAATCGTGAATCATGAGATGCTCAGCACAACTTTTTGTAAAGGGTCTCAAGCTGCTTCATATGAGTCACGTGACTCATGCATATGAAGCAGCTTGAGACCCTTCACAAAAGTTGTCCTTAGCATTGGGTCAAAGGCCATTCAGAGGTTATTTCAGGCCGTCTTGTTCAGATTCTGTTCTCAGATCTAGTTATTACCTGTACTTAGTTTGGTGGTTGGAGGCAAACATACAGATATAGTAGGGTTATACACGAGAATCCCATTCTAGAAGTTTGGGGAAGAAGGTTTGAAGATGTTTTTCTATAGTTTGCTGAAGGGTGCTGAATCAGAATTTTTGGGTCCACCCTCTGGAAAATGTGGGGAACTTTGTAAAATAAGGGGGTAAAATTAGTACAGGGGTAAATTTGAAATTAGGTCAAATTGTCTTTAAATGTACACCAATGTATTTGTCTCATTATAAGGATTAAAAAAAGGTATAGTTTGTCTAGGTTCTGACCTTTAGTTAAACAAGTACAGCCCTATTAGGGTTCAAGGTCATCCTGGGGGTAAACGTTAACCAGTGTTCCGATTTTCTTGAAACCGGTGTCAAATTGTTTGTCTTGCCTTATTTTACAATGTTTGGCATTTGGTTTCCTAATTAGTGGGCAAAATATAACAAGGCTCTACATGGTCTATAGGGGTCATTAAAACTTGACCTCAAATTGTATACAGAGCTGTCACCCAAAGGATTGAAATGGATTTTCTGCTTCAGTATGACAAGGGCAATAATTAAACATCAGTTTCAACAAAATCTGAGCGCTGGATTTTCTTCCCAGAGGTTGGACCCAAACATTCGGATTCAGCACCCTTCAAACTATAAAAAAAACATCTTCAATCCTTCTTCCCCAAACTTCTAGAATGGGATTCTCGTTTATAACCCTACTAGTCCAGGCTACAGACCATGTGACCTTGTTATACCATATATATAATGTTTTTCAGTATTTTCTAGACCAGTTTTCCTGCTGAATCTGAATCCGATGCCAGACGAAAAACCTTGAGCATTTTCGAGGAAACGCAAAAATTCAAAATGGCCACCAAAACAATAAAAACCTCATATGTTAATTATTCAAAAGTTGTCATTTTTTTGCCTGTCCAGTCAAAACACCCATTGTGACCAATTAAAATGTGATTCATTAACCACCTAATTAAGAGATTCAATATGGCCGCCAATACACCAAAGCATCTGATATTTATCTACTTTTGACCGTAGAATGGTAACATGATATATATACCAATGCTTTAGCAATCAACAATTTGCTAATCAATCAAATCAATAAACCATTCAAGATGGCTCCAAAATGGCAAAATTCATTACTACTTAAAAGGCAAGAGCTGCCATGTTTGTGCATATCACTATAACTGCTTCAGAGCAATTTTTAAATTTCCAAATATCATAACATAAAGTGATTGATATCTGCAAGATGGCATCCTAGATGGCTGCAAATGTCAATTAGTAAAGGTCGGTAATTCATTCACGCTGTAGGCTAAAGATATATATTTTGTGTTTTTTAGTTGGATTATCACTTCCAAAAACCCCAGTAAGGCTATCTTAAGTGTCATTGAGTCGTTATTCATCAAATACCCCAACATGGATGCCAATGGACGCCTAAAACCTACTAAAAACAAAGATACATATCTCTCTAGACTATAAGTGATCGGATTTTTCGCCGCTTAGTAAGTGCCATTTCCAGCCATATTGGATAACCATTTTGGATGGCATCTTGCATGTATCGATTCCTCTGATTACCTAATGATGTGTACATAGATCTGATTGACTTACAGGTATATACAAAAGCATTGCAGTACTAGGTTGGACACAGCTATCAATTAGGCTCTTAGAGTATCGGCAGCCTCTTTGGATCCTATAATGGCGGAATTTATTATTACTTGTAAAAAAAATAATGTCCTTATGATTTTATTAATTTCTTGACTGCCAAACACCAGGATCGACACCAAATTACAAACTTCAGTCAGAAATAGATCACGATCAGACAGTTTATTGTATTGCGGCCATATTGAATTACTTGATTACGTGCTTACCGAATCCTATGTTAATTGGCACAATGGATTTGTTAACCCTCGGTCCAACCAAGGGTTTTTGTACTACGTTCACGACCAGGGGGGGGGGGGTTACCCCCCCTCGAGAATTTTTATAAACCACCCGCTGCTTATGACTTTGAATCCTAGTGGATAGGTATGGTTCTCCTCTTCATGATACCCACAATAGTACCAACCTACCTAGTATGGCGTCACATGCCGTCATCAAGTCCGCGAGTCCGCACAATTGGCATTTTTCCACAGACATAGGCGAAAATTCGATTTTGCGCTAAAAAACGTATGAATATTGGATTTCATGGGGTTGCAGCTCTAAATGATGGCAAATGACTAGTTTTACATAACAACATAGAGTTTTTAATAGTCCATACTGTGCATAATATTTTTCAAAATGGCATCCATAAAATATCCTTGGGTGACTTTTCACGGCATACCCAACCCCTGTGGAAGGTGCTCATTTCACATTTTTTTCGCTAAAATGACCGGAAAGGATGAGAGAACGATACCTAGAAACTTTTTAGAAAGGGATTTTGGCATTTTTAGCGCACCCGGAGCGAAGTTCACTGGGGGGGGTGGGTGGTAACCACCCCCCCCCCCCCCCCCCCCTTGGTTGGACGAGTTAAACGAAGACAGGATAAAAAAACACAACTTTTTGAGTGAACAAGAGGTGAATGTTTTGTGTTTTGGGGCCATTTTGATTTTTTGCATTTTTACAAAATGCGCAGGTGCTCGTCTGGCATCCATCGATTCAGAATCCGCATAAAAAACTGGTCTAGAAAACCCGTTGAAAAACTGGTGAATATATCTAATAAAACAAGTTGATATTAGGTATCAATGAATCTGTAGCCTGGACTATACTAATATGGTCCACCAAACCCTTCTATTCACAAGCTTTTACATCTAGATGAGAGTGGGAGAGCGTGGCCTAGCGGTTAGGGTGCTTGCCTCTGGCGCAAATTTACCATCAAAATTCCCGGGTTCGAATCCCGGTGGGGTCGTGGCACTTGCTGGGTTTTATTCGGGTACTATCAATTCTGGATTTGATCTGTATACCAGCTATTGATTAAATACAGAATACCGCTCTCCTCCATGGTTCACTTGGAATTGGGCAAATGGATCATGAAAGCATTCCGTCCTTCGGAGGGGACGTTAAGCCGTCGGTCCCGTGTACAGAGAGTCACAACTGTACATGTACATCGCAGTCAGTGTCGAATAAGAGTAGGGTGTAAACCCCTGACTGTTCCCAATCCGCCCAGCCTCAAATAGCGGGCCATGTTAAGAGCGTCCGTATCATGGATACACGCGGCCCCGGATCAGCACACTAGCTGAACAAATCCTGACACCACCACAAAGCCATTACCAATGACTTGTGGATTCGAGCAAACAAACATCTAGATGTAATGGAAAAAACTGGAATAGTTTAGCCAATCTCAACAGAAAGCATACAGCCAAGCATCATTGGTCAGACAATGGTGGAAATGAACGGAGCACTAGGAACCAGAAAATGGGAACACACCAGACCAGGAGCCAGAAAGGGTGAAGATGACACACAATGCTTGGCTTCGCACAGCTGTCGACAAATAGTGTCGCGATTGGGCGAGCAGGGAAATAGCCTATGGTTTTGAGACAAAACAAAGAACAAGCCAAAAACATAGACACCACAAGAACAACTCAAACATACAATCCACAACTCACACTTGAAGAAGTCACGGTAGGCCTAGATCCCAAAATTTGTATACAAGGCAAATGAGGACATTAATCCACTTTATAAAATGCATGTTAATTTCCCATTGCTTTTAGCAATTTTTTATTCCGTGTTCCTCAGTTGACTCTTCACGCAACATTAGTTTCACACTTTATTCCGTTGTCGTCTATGGAGCCCGGACTATGGTACCTGCCGGACTATGATTACTTTCACACCGGCCAGTTGGAACTTACAACTGTGGATACAAAACTTCATGCAAAGAAAATTGACTTTGTATCAAAAAGATAATGGACAAGGCAAACAATTTGCAAATGAGAGAAATCTAACATTTCCAGTCTATAACTTGACCCCGAATGAACTTTGACCTTGATATGTGACTTTGACCTCAGTAGCATATGTCAGTTTCCATGGGGGCTGTATATGTGACTCAAGTTTGGTTACAATTGAACTTTGCGCTAAAAAGATTGAAGAAAAAGGTGATCACTTAAAGGCCAAATTTACATATTTAGACAAAATTACAACTTGACCTGTGAATGCAAGAAAGTCATAAGTGCAATAGCTGCCATGTGATACATCTGTGTGCTGGGAATTGCTGGAAATTTCTGACAAATGGCAGTTATTACACTTACGGCCTTCTTGCATTCACATATGAAGTGATGCCCTTTGACCTTCGTATGTGACCTTTGAGCCTATTAACACTTAAGTGCCGGGGGGGGGGGATGCCACAGTACCCAACATTTGATTTTTTGCGATTTCTCGCTTACGCAAATTTTTCAATGAGTGTTTGCTATTTGTCTGATTTAAGAATACGCTTCGCCTGATACAAAAAGAAATGAAATCCGCCCACGGCTTCATTAGAATAATTATGTTGGGTCCATACGAACCCCCTTGTGCACTAACGGAAGTGAAAAAATCAAGATATATTTTACTAATTAAAAAAATTAAATTAAATCTTGCGATTTACGATTTATATGCTTAGATATATACCTTACGAGGCAATTAATTAATAACTAATAATACTTAAATTAAATAACCTTTTATATGCTGATAGCATCAATTTTAATTTTGTCATGACCGTGCTCTTAACTATGTAAGTCTATGGGAAAGACCAAAGTGAATTTGAAGTTTCTGAGAAAAATACAAGATGGTATAAATTTGGCTATATTTTGCATTAATTATTTTAATTGGTTATTCTAGAGTAGATATAATGAATTATTTTGGTTCAAAACCTTATATCGGAGTTACTGAGGATCAAAATGTGCGAACCACTTTTTTCGGAGAGTGACAATTTTAATTGGCCATAGGTCAAAGTTCGGATTTTCATTTTTATTATCGGTATGTGGTTCTTACGTGACCTCCATTTACTTGTGTTAGTGTCATGATCATACTCCCATGGGAAAGTGGTTATCTGGGTTGCGTCCCTAGGACCCCCCCCCTTGGGCACTAACGGAAGTTTTTTTAGTGTTAACATATTTTAAGATACTCATGTTTCAGTTTTGATTCAAATTCGGTTGGAATTGGGTCTTGCATTTAAAGATATGGATTTGATTCACACACAAACACACATACACATACGCACACGTGCGCACGCACACACACAGGCACATACATGGTAGATTACAGTAGGTGTGATTCATGGGCTTAAAGAGGACAATTTTTATTAGGCTCCTTTCGGGAAAATAATCAGGATTAGAAACTTTTTGCACAACATCTATACAATTTTCCTCATTATAACTTACTGTACCCCTCCATCCAAGAAACAACACTATAGATAATGTAAGGAAATTAAAGTTTTTACTGCAAATATCTTTACAATGCTGTTACTGGAAAGTGGTGAACATAGATTAAAATTGCACCATTTTAAAAAGCTTTTTGGGGTGATAATGGAGGATCACAATAGCTTTCTTTTATAACAAGTGTGTTTGAGGCTAGTAAATTATTTTAAACACAATAAAATCGACCCTGCCATATCCATTATCCACGATTTTACTTGTCATGTGCGCCTAAGAAAATATCTTATAACAGCTCGCTATTAGTATCTCAAATCTTAAAACAACAAGCTACAATATGAAGTGGCTCAAAAGAAAGCGGTTTAAAAATGGGGGTTTGGGGACTACAATGGAGTGGTTTTAAGTGCACCTTTGATCGCCTATTAAACAAAACTAAAAGCAGCACTGATATAACAACACATTCCTACAATCAGGGTATTATTCACGTGTTTCGGTATAACTTGATGTTTATTAGCTAATGAAATGAAATAAAACGAAATTCTATGCAGCTAATTGTTCAGAGCCAGTGTAAGGTATTCACAAATGTTTACAGCTATTCCATCACCCAGGAAAGGTCACCACGGCTTGATGAAATCTATAATGCCTCACCTGTTATTAACACATGATACGAGTAAACTTGGCTTTTAATTAATGCATTTATATACCAACAACTCTTCTGCTACCATCAGACTCCTCTCACACCGCTGGTCAGAGTACATTTTGAAATTAACCCCTGCTTTATTCATAGTAACATATTGCTCTGTATGGTGGGTGTGACTCTTGAATAAATGAACAAGAGATTAACAAAGAATTATGCCTGCAAATATATTGATTCAAACCCACCACATTCCCACGATACCTGAATGGTACAAGTCTAACACCGACTTCGACTACAATTACATGTGTATGTTTTCAATAATTTTGTCAAAAATGTACCTTTGAAACATCCTGTACCTAGAGTAATAAATAGGCAAGTCGAACTGTTGCCATCATTTTAATAATTGTACTTAAAAACTACATGTATATTATTAATATCCTTGTATAACTTGTGTTGTGTTTCATATCAAATAGAGAGAGAGAGAGAGATATTCTAAGACTTTTGGGTAGGTTGCGAAGAATTATTAACGTCTAACGCGAATGCCTATTTTCTTACCCCTGTCTATCATGTCTATTGAAACTTGTCACAGGATAGTGATTTTCTATAGACAGATGCAAGAATAGGCGTTCGCGTTAGACGTTTATGGTTCTTGGTAGACTCCCCATTATATACTAACTTCTTTGTACCATTCAGTTTGATGTACACCATTGTAGGGAGGTTCCGTAACCTGACCCACCTGACACACTTTTTTCTGACACACTCATGAATTCGGAAACCCTTCACGGAATATAGCCCCTTCTGTAGTTATTTGTATTAGCATCAATTAGGATGAACGTCCTCATCCATCATCTCATTTCTTAAATGATTCTTACCTTCTACTGTACATTGTTGTGTGATGTATGGATAAATACACTTATTGATTGAAAGAATATATCTACTTTCACACGTACAGGGTGACCCAAAAAATCAACACATGATTATGTCAATTATTGTCATAGATTTTTTGGGTCACCTATATTAGGTAAAAGCTAAAATTTCTGATTTATTAAAGAATTCATTGCAAAACTAGCTTTTTTACTGGATCTATTGTCTTTTGATGTGACTGACGGGTCGTATTTTTTGTTTTAAACCACCATAAGCCTTGCTGGAGGGGATATTGAGCTTTAATACCTTCAAGAAGTCAAGCCTGCAAGAGATTCCATGGTCTGTTAGATATTTAACGAGCAATTTCACTCCCTAGCACTGAAACAAGGGACATTAATAGCATAGTACAAATGGTGCCGCATTCACCTGAGTCAATTAGTGTAGTTGTTGTCAATGGTGTTTGTTTGTTTGTGTTTGTTTTTGTTTTAAAACCACCATAAGCCTTGCTGGAGGGGATATTGAGCTTTAACACCTTCAAAAGGTCAAGCAAAAGCAAAAGATTTCATGGTCTGTTAGATATTTAACGAGCAATTTCACTCCCACGCACTGAAGCAAGTGACATTACAAACAGAGTACAATGGTGCATCACCTATATAAGACTTCTAATTTTCTTGGGATAAACTATATAGTACAAGCAGCCTACAATTCACACCATTAACTCTCTTTTGACATTTAAAAGTGTGATCCATTAGAAAGAGTGGTGATGTCCTGGTGTAGAAATGTATACCATACGATCTATATCCTACAAAGAGATAGCCGAAACGGCGATGATGTTCTGAGTGAAGTGTTAAAAAAGGTCCACACACAAGTTCACTAGGAAGGAGAAGGAAAAACATAATTTGTACTTAAATATATTTACTTGCATAATCTGCCAAGCATATGCGATGTATCTATAAGCACCTTTTTACACCACAGCTGTTTGAAAGTCTCATTTATTGACAAAACCAGAATAAAGCAAAATTTACGATATCAAAAGTGACATTGAGAGAGTTTGAGATGATGTATTCTACATGCTACATTGTATGCAAATTTTATGAAATCTTATCGCCGGAAAACTGGATTTATGCTTTGAAATGTAGTTTACACAGATCGCTGTGGCGATTGCGTAATAGAGGGCACTATAACATACAAGGTGTGACTTTTGAAAGCCTTTTTGGCACGATTCTCGCGGCATGTGTTTTTTTTAATTTGTACAAGGACTATAGTTCTTACATGCCCTTATATCAATGGTCAGAATTGTATGCATAGCCAATGCTTAAAGTCGATCAAAAATACAAGACAACAGTTTAAATATTGTCAAACAACTGTAACACCAGGCACAACCATTCATGACTGAGCCCACGTTCACAACAAAGTTGCTTATCACGGACGAGAGTGAGCTGACACCAGACGAGATCCGACATGTTTTTTTCTAATTATCAAGAGGAAAAAAAATCAAAGACCGTCAGAATGTCCAAATGTCTGCTTTGCACTGGTACTAAATTTGATAATTGGTTATTATTTGCACCAGTTAATAATAATCATACACCTGAATCCAACCTCTGGAAAAGTGAGGAACATTATAAAATAAGGGGTAAAATTAGAACAAGGGTAAATTTGAAATCACATCAAATTGTAACCTTTAGTTACAGGGCTACAGCCCTGATAAGGTTCAAGGTCATCCTGGGGCAAAAAAATATCCAATGCTCAATTTCCAGAGTTCGTACCCCTTTAATTCTGATTCAGCAGCCTTCAAACTATAGAAAAACATCTTAAAACCTTCTTCCCCAAACTTTGAGAATATGATTTTCATTTATAACCCTACTATTAGGGGTTAAATTTTCAATGTAGAACCTTTTTTCGTACCAACTCTCGATATCAGACGCTACTATTTTTCGATGTCTATATACAGCAGCAGCAGGAATCAATGAATGAATGATATGTAAATGCATGCCATGCTTTCTAGACTATAACGAAACTAAAGGCCCGGGATAAAGGCGAAGCTTTATATATTCTTTTTAAAGAAAAAGCTACACATTATTTAAAAAATTGAAGTGCCCTATAATTCAAGCAATTACATGTACTTGCATCTGTCCAGTAGCTTGCATACATGTTGAAGATCCCTTAGTGTTTAGACAAGGGTGTTTGCTTACCTACCCTAAGCTCTTTGTCCTTTTCATAATGATTTATTCATGAATATGAAAAGTGAATAACCCGATGTAAGTAGAAAATGGACATTAATGTATTCATGTTAACTTTCCTAATAGATCCCATCACTGCCTTCGATAATGGTAAGGTCGTCATGGGGAATAGATATCATTAGGGACATGATAGAAGATGTATCATTACTTTAGAATCGACACTCTCCAATTCCCATATCCAACTCTCGGTGTGTCCTTGGTGTAAGATATTCATGAGTTAGACTAGAGTAAAGACTCTTTAAGGAATAAAGTTATACAATACTTGTAATCCTTTGATCCTTTTAAAGAAGATTTCGTGCTAGGCTAATTCCGTGCAGTCTTACATGAAGGATGAACCCAACTCTCGGGGTATTGATAGATTGCTAGGTATAATTAATTCATTTTACAAGGACACCAGTAGTGATCCCTTTACGTTAATCATTTTGTACAAGTGATTCTTAAAATGTCTCATTTTCATATGCTATTGGAGACTTGTAAGTCACCCATCACATTGATGGAATTGTGAAACCGAGTCATAAACTCTACACAAACGATGATGAAACCGATCATAACAGGGTGCATAATAATAATAATGTTGAATACTTTCCAAATTCGGATATTGTCGACATACGATACATAGATCAAATTTGACGCCCTTTCCCTTAATTGACAGTTGGTAATTTCACACTCATTTACACTATAGACTTCTCAGAACTCGCCTTCGTGTTATCCGTATCTGTTTGTAACGAGCATTGTGTTAACCCCAACAAGTATATGGAGACCCCCAACTCTCTTTCAGCATTCGATACAAGATGTCATGACCTGATGGACTCAGAACTAAACCTATAGATGATGTGACCTATGACGTCACTTGTTGACATTCAGGACGCCCTCTGTTGTTTTCTGGCAGGCAAAATATTACAGTAGTTTCTGTGACAGACCACATAAATCTGGTTATAAATTACTTGCAGAATCTTTCCTGATCTAAATTGGTCACAAAATGCAGCTGGTAGCATTAGCTTATTATGCTTGATAAGAAAGTTAGTATTATTTAATTCGAAACAAAAGTTACAGCAAAAAACAGAATTTCCCCATGCAAAGTATAGGTGCTTTTGCCTGCCAGTTTCTCTCTTACACCAACAGGGGGCGCCATAAACATAAACAAATGTCACATCATCTATAGGTGAATGCAATTCCTAATGGGCCAAATCATTACCAAAGTCAATTTCGAAGGTGTACTACTGGAAATTTGAAAAAAAGGTGACAACGCTTCATGCACGCCATTGAAGTATGTCATGAATATTTTTTGGATGAGTTTAGTATTCTGCCACCACATCCTTCAACATGCAGTTTATTCCGTTGAGGCTGCCGGATTCATATAACCCTGGAGCTAGCAGACATTTGTAACACATCTCAAGTACAAAAGGTTCGAGTGATTAAGTATGTAGACAGACTGACAGGGACACCTGAAACATAATTCTTAAGTGCCATAAGTGGTGCCTTAAAGAGAGAAGGCAAAGACAAAGTTTGTAGAGGGGGCAAATTTTTAAATTGATCCAATCATGTTGAAAAGTACACCATGTTACTTGTCTAACCACAAGGATTGAGGAAAGGTATAGTTTGTACTATCTATAACGTAACGTTTAAGAGTTATAGGCTAAAAACAGCAAAAATCAATAAAAGGGTCAATTTCAGTTGTACAGGGGTCAAATTTTAAAGTTGCTCCGATTTAGATAAAAAATGGTGCAAATTATTGATGGAGTTCATAGGATTAAAATCCGGAATAGTTTTGACTGTCTAAATACTTAGATACCGATGTATGGGGCACAGACGGTCAACGTCCATTGCATTCAATGTAATCATTTGAGACACCTTTCAACTAAATCGAACCACTTTATATGACTGATCTCTTTAGATCCAAGATGGCCACCAAACTGACTCCTTGGGACAATATTTGATTTTGGTAACATTAACATTATTTAAGAAGATGTCGTAGAGATCCTTAAAATCATGTTAGAATTTAGTTTTAATGGGATGCATGGGAACCCATGGAATCTTCTCGACTACAATGTCACTTTTGATATCATAAATTTTGCTTTATTCTGGTTTTGTCAATAAATGAGCCTTTCAAACGGCTGTGGTGTAAAATGGCACTTAGGTACATCACATTTGATTGGCAAATTATGCAAGTAAATATATTTAAGTACAAATTATGTTTTCCTTCCTAGTGAACTTGTGTGTGGACCTTTTTGACACTTTACTCAGAACATCATCGCCGTTTCGGCTATCTCTTTGTAGGATATAGATCGTATGGTATACATTTCTACACCAGGACATCACCACTCTTTCTAATGGATCACACTTTTAAATGTCAAAAGAGAATTACTGGTGTGAATTGTAGACTGCTTGTACTATATAGTTTATCCCAAGAAATTAGAAGAGTCTTATATAGGTGATGCACCATGTACTATGCTTGTAATGTCCCTTGTTTCAGTGCGTGGGAGTGAAAGTGCTCGTTAAATATCTAACAGACCATGAAATCTTTTGCAAGCTTGACTTTTTGAAGGTGTTAAAGTTCAATATCGCCTCCAGCAAAGCTTTTGGTGGTTTTAAAACAAACACAAACAAACAAACAAACACCATTGACAACAACTACACTGATTGACTCAGGTGATGCACCATTGTACTATGCTACTAATGTCCCTTGTTTCAGTGCTAGTGAGTGAAATTGCTCTTTAAGTATCTAACAGACCATGAAATCTGTTGCAAGCTTGATTTCTTGAAGGTGTTAAAGCTCGATATCCCCTCCAGCAAGACGTATGGTGGTTTAAAAAATACAACAAACAAACAAACAAAAAACATTGAAAACAACCACACTGATTGACGCATGCAAACCATCATTGGGACAGGATTTTTCAAAATAATATGTGACCCGTCAGTCACGTCAAAAGACAATAGATCCAGTCAAAAATCTAGTTTTGCAATGAATTCTTTTATAGATCAGCAATTTTAGCTTTTACCTAATATAGGGTGACCCAATATAGGTTGCATTTTTGGTCACCCTGTACGTGTGAAAGTAGATATATTCTTTCAATCAATAAGTATATTTATCCATACATCACACAACAATGTACAGTAGAAGGTAAAAATCGTTTAAGAAATGAGATGATGGATGAGGAAATTCAGTATCCTAGTCGCTCGTCCAGAGTGTTACATCCTAATTTACATCCTTCATGGGGTGCCAGCCCATCGACCCTACGCACCACTGCCTTGGCTCTGGTCTACAACACTGCTGAATATGCCGCCCCAGCATGGTGTAACAGCTCTCACACAAAGAAGCTGGACACGGTAATCAACGAGACCTTGAGTACCATAACTGGCTGCCTCCGCCCAACTCCATCTGAATTTCTACCAGTGCTTTCAGGCATTGCACCTGCAGCACTTCGGAGGGAGCACCACTCGCAAAAACTAGTGAATAAGGCCCTGCTGGACAATAAGCACCTGCTGCATAACACTGTCAAAGAATCACACCAACTCGGTAGAGACTGCGCTCTCGCCGACCTTTCTGCCGACACGCTGCTAAACTCTCCAGTTCCCCATTCAACATCTTACAGACATGAGACATGGAATACTGCCTGGCTAGACATTCCAAGACCAGATCAACTCTCTATTACACCTAAGACAGAACTACCACCTGGCAGCAATCTCCCATGCAAGGAATGGGTCACCTTAAACCGGATTCGCACAGGAGTCGGTCGCTTCAATAGCAATATGCACCGATGGGGGCTGCGGCCATCACCAGCCTGCCGATGTGGTTCTCCATCACAGACTGCGGATCACATTCGCCCTACCTTTCGTCCGCCGGTGGATACAGATATCTCAAACCCCAACCAATCAACAGTGAGTTGGCTCCAACGCTTACAACACATTTAAATAACTACAGAAGTGTACATCAAACGGAATGGTGCACAGAAGTTACAGGTTGCGAAGAACCATAATCGTCTAACGCGAACGCCTATTCTTACGCTTGTCTATTCAAAATCACTCTCCTGTGACAAGATTTTGAATAGACAGACGTAAGAATAGGCGTTCGCGTTAGACGTTAATAATTCTTCGCAACCTCCCCAAAAGTCTAGGAATATCTCTTACTCTATTTGATATGTTACTATGAAATATACTCTGACCAGCGGTGTGAGAGTAGTCTGACGGTAGCAGGTGTGTTGATGGTATCTAAAATGCATTAATTAAAAGCTACGTTTACTCTTATAATGTTCATAACAGGTGAGGCATTATAGATTTCATCAAGCTGGGTGATTGAATAGGTACAAACATATGTGAATACCTTACACTGGCTCGGAACGATTATGATTAGCTGCATAGAACTTCTTTTTTTTTATTTCATCTCATTTACTTATCTATATACATCAATGATGTAAATTCTACCTGGACCATTTTCCTGCTGATAGTGCCTGTCTATGAACATTTTGTGTTTTAAGTTGAGAAGGGAGGTTTAATCAATTACACAAGACGTTGTTAGTATTGAACCATGGTTATCATCATTTCGGCTGCAGTCTACCATCATCATCATGGGTGCAAATTACAGCACAACTGGACTGTCAGACACTGTGGTCCTCCAATAGAGTTCCCAAGTACTCTCCAATCAAATTTCTTAAAGGAGAATCTGGACAAAGGATTTTTGCTGGTGTAAAAGGAATCATAGTCGAGTCATGATCCGGCTTCTTTAATAACGGAATAAAGCGTGAAATTAATGTTGCGTGTAGACTCGAGCGAACTATACTTTACTCTACAAAGTGGACCTTTCACACCTGTTACCCGATGATCACATTGAGGTCCCAGAGTAGAAATCCATTTGTTGCATCTTCTCGGTGGCAATAAAAAGTTGCCGGTGGGTTGCAAAAATATCTCTGTACAGGTCCTTGTTTGGTACCGTGTCCTTTTCACCTTATGTTAAGAACAGCTCTCAATAATCTGTAGTGTAACATCCGTCCAAACTCCTGTCAATTTGTGTTGTCAAGGTGCACATTTTTCTTAGCCATGAGAAGTACTGGCTCGACCAATGGTTGAAAGATGTTAACCTCAATTTGTCATAGGAGTTCTGATTTTCATCTGTTGTAGGTTATTGATAGATTTCCATGCTTGCCTCTTTCTGACATGCATTTTCTGACTTGTTGACACAATCCATGTACCCAGCCTTGGACATCTTGTATTTTACTGTCATTCATTGTGCTCACTGATACATTTTAAGTCTGGTCCAAACTCATGTAGTGGGTTTTCCTGGCATTTAATATGTAGCCCAAACTTGGCTTCCTGTGTTTCCAAAGTCAAAATAAGTTCCTGTGATTTTCTCCGAGGTATCAGTGAGCAAGGTAAGGGCATGAGCAAAGTCAAGGTTTATAATGGTATGCTTTCTAATTCTTAATTGTCTTGATTTCATGTTGAAGCCAACTGCTCATGAGCTTCCCTGGTATGGCATTTCGAAGGCAGCACCCGAAAATTGTAATACACCTGTTTGTATTCAAAGACTGCTGTTTCTCCGTCGATGAGATGACCATGGCCCTTGTAGGATTACACAAGTTGCTGATAGCTGTGACAATCTTTACTGGGATGCTTAAGCTGACAGGATCTTGCACATTTTGGGTATGTGGGCAATCAACTCTTTGTAAAAATACCCGTTTCGTTTCATTTCGTCGAATAAAATAAGTCACCCTGACTGAAATTTCTTCACTATACTGCACTAAATTGTTGAAAAGTGGCCCGAGCGAAATTTGACATGCTATTTCATAATTCTGATTTGCCCGTACACTATTCTCTGTTTCAAACATAAATTGGTTGCTTTTCCAAGGTTCTGATTATTGGGGGGGGGGGGGTTACAAGCAATACACTCTTTACAAGGTCATCTGTTTCACAGGGAGACTCTCAAACTGACAGGAGAGACCAAAATTCATTTGAATTAACAGCAAGGGTACTGCATTAAACAAATGGATGGGATGTGCCATATGATCCTAAGTATCAATGCAGGAAGAGAGACAATGATGTAAGGAATCTACAATGGTGAATTTTTGTAAGGTTCATTTTTTAGCATCATATAAAAACGGAGATTTTCACTATATTTGGGTTATAAATGAGAATCTATTCTCGAAGTTTAAAGAGGGGAGGTTTGAAGATGTTTTTCTACGTGCTGAATCAGAATTTGTGGGTCAAACCTCTGGGAAATGTGGGAACTTAGTAAAATAAGCGGGTAAATTTGAAATCAAGTTAAATTGTGTTTAAAAGTAGACCAATGTATAGGTTCCGACCTTTAGTTAAACAGGTACAGCCCGTTTAAGGTTCAAGGTCATCATTGGGGTAACCCAGTGCTCCGATTTTGTTGAATCTGATGTCAAGTTGTTCGTCTCGTAGTAGGATCAATATATGACATGTACCCACAGTAACCCAAAAAAAATTGCAACAGAAGGTTTCTTTGCATTTTCTGGTAGTATAAGGATAATATATCAAAAGTTGCACAAAATCAAAGTCCCAGAAAGTGTTCAAACTATGACATAAACAAAATGGCCGCCATCCGCCATTTTGAAAAACATAAATCGTCATATCTCTGGCAATGAATGAGCTAAAAGGACAAACAGGATGTCATTTCCTACTAATTCTAGCATAACAAATCCATTAAAATGGGTTTTATGAAGTTGAGATATCCCCTTAACCTCAAAATCCAATATGGCCACCACCCGCCATGTTGAAAAGTAAAAATTCTTGTATCTCTGATGCCGGATGGGCCAAAATGACAAACAAGATATCATTTCCTACCAATTCTAGCATAACAAATCCATTAAAATGGGTTTTATTAAGTTGAGATATCATCTTGGCCTCTAAATCCAATATGGCTGC
>JAMKCH010050364.1:0-16841 GCA_023653785.1 Ophioderma brevispina
CACTAGAGCATAAATAGGCCTTAATATATTCACACTTCTGTGTTGTCTTGGAACCCGAAAGAGCTTTAAGGGTATATCCCATCAAATAATCAAAGACATCGTATATATGGTACACTGTTAGAAATTTCCGTAAAATAAAAAAACCAATTTTCCGTCAATTTACGGAAATCTGTTTTTTAGAAAACAATAAATAAAAACAAAAACATACCAAATGTTTACTTTAACGGAAAATTTTCAACATTCTGCACAAAATTTCCGGACTTTTTTCGTTCCGTAATTTTAAATATATTTAATAAATAGTAAATTGTGTAAAATGCACATTTTTTCCATAATATTAGACACAAATTTATGTAAAATTACTGTCAAAGTTTCGTTAACGACAGAATTCTAGTAAATTTACTCTAAAAAGTCTGGAAATTCTGCTGCAGAAATTCCGTAAATTTACGAAAATTTTCAACATGTATAGGGGCAAAACCATAAAAAGAATAAAAACAACTTTAAAGCATGACTCTGTAATTTGGATAGATAATAGTTATTACTACTTCACAGATTAGACGTGGTTGGATCAAAAAAATGTTATTTGATTCTCCCCAAAAAATATTTTGTTTTCAAAGTTTAGGGCAAGTTAATTCAATTATGTTTCCGTGAAAAATCAAGAAAACAAAGAAAATTTTTTGATTGGGTATAAGTCCCCTTTATATCTTGACCATGAAAGGATTCTATTTTGTGGACCCTAAAAGTGGCATTTTGCGACAGACAGACAGACAGGTGGAGTGAATATTTTATCCTGAACTGTTATTTGTTAAAGCTGGCAAAAGTTTTTTCTCGTCGAGAGTATTTTTAAACCCTGTTGACTTGAAACTGCTGGGCAGCGTGTCTTCAAACTGCGTCTAAAAAGGAACCCAATCACTGAAGATTTCCACGGACTCTCCGTGATCTTCACTAATAATTTGCATGTTTAATACAGTGGGCATGTAATTGCGTTTTGAACATTCCAAATTCTTGCAACTAATCATTAATTTTGACCCAACAAAAAATAAAAATAAAGCGTGTTATTAAAAAAGCGTAGCGTTTTGTGCAGTCTGCACAAGGCCTCCTTTATGATCAGGTTGTGTTAAGCTCCATTTGACCTGCAACGACAAAATATTCCTGTGTGTTGCGTTCAGGACTATCTTGCATGAAAAAAATACTTATAGTAGATTTCAAATAGTGCGACTTCGTGCATATTTCCAGAGGTGATATTGATATGGGGGTTCAATCCCCTGCCAAGCGGAGACTAGGCCTTTGATACCATTCCAAAACATATGTGTCCATGGTACAATTACGTTCACAGAATCGGCTTACGGAAACTGATGCATTCAGTTCTGTAATGGTATGTTAATTATAAAAGACTTAGCCAGTTGACCAGAGTCAAATCCCGCTTTGGCTAATCTCTTAATGCAAGTTTGGCCCATTTTTGATGGCAATATAAAAACTTAGGTGGGTTATGTGACATTGAGTATTCAGAATGCAATTACTCTTCCATGCTGTAATGGCGGTCCGGTAAGTACGTAATCCTGTAATCATTGGTAATTGAAAAAAAAAGTTGGCCGTAAATTGAAAAAACAGTGTTTGAAAATTTCAAGACTGGAAAAATACCGAAAGGCATTGTGGAAAAATGGATGCGACCGTCAGAGATTGGGCTGTTCACTTTTTCTGATTTCGATCGACCCGAAGTAACCCTACAAAACGTTACTTTCTACTTTCTCGCTAAGGTTCTTAGGTTTTCAGACCCAATTTACGATACATATTCAAAACAAACATAGTAACGGACCATCTGAGCAAAAACATCCATCGAACCCCTTCTTTTCCGGAGATATTGAGATTTAGTTTATTTACACCATCTCTATGACGGGCTGATAACGTTAGTTTCTCGCGCAGTAAGAGTAAGTACCAATTAGATAAGTATCTTCGCAGTCTGTGGACACAGACCTACACCGTGGGAATACTTTCCGGCGACCGCCGAAATAAGGAATGATATTTGCAGTGTCAAAGGTAAGTTAAAATATAACAAACGTTTAATAAAATATTGTGTGCTGTTTTTCATCGGATAATTCAATGAAAACATCCCCAAGCGATCTTATTGATGTCTGATTTAACAATGTATTTATTTATAGATACCCTACTATGTATGTATGAGTACCTAAAACCCTTTTTTAAACCTGTGGCAATTCATTAAAATAATTCCTTTAGGGAGCGGTCATTATTATGCCGGGGTGGGGGAGGATTTCAACTTTTTTCGGCAAAAAAAATTTTCGCGTTCCCCCCTCGCTTCCGTTAAAAAAATTCACACTCCCCCCTTGATCATGCTGATTTCCCCCATTAAAAGTTCATGTTCCCCTCTCTCTCGTTGATGAAAAATCTCACGTTCCCCCCTCTCTCTCGTTGATGAAAAATCTCACGTTCCCCCCTCTCTCTTACAAAAATTTATCGGGTTCCCCCTCAAATCCTCCATTCCCCCTGTTGTAAATAATGACCCCTCCCTTACTCTCACGGTGAATGGACAGAGGACCTAAACTTTCAATGAATTCTCACTTATTTTGAAATCTACTATAACACGTGCACATGTTATGATTATTTTTGGAATTTCTAATGAACAAAATGTTATTTTCATCATGTGCGATCTGGTGTAAAGGACAATTGGTGGGATTATTATCTGTAATATGATACCACAAAATTAATTGATATAAATCTTTACAGAGTTTAACGAGCAAGGATCCTTATTTCCTCTATAATTGTGTGGGGCACTTCGGGTCAACTCGCTGGGGTAAATATCTAAGTGTTACTTGACACTTGTAAGTCTGTAATATTAAGAACACTCAGCCTGTACGGCTAAATTTTTCCGAGGATTGCGCCTCAATTTTCTAAGCAAATCGTGGTTTTTACATTAATACACACAATGCTTTTCCACTAATTGTGTGAAATAGCTAGCTTAATCAATATTCCTTCATGTAAAAATTCACAACTTTGTTTTAAAATTCCGGATCCGGATTTTTTGTTATACAACGGTAAATCCTATGGTTCTGTTATACTATACATAAATGTTTACTTCTACTACTGGCAGAAAACGGAAAATCCTTTTTGAAATCCAAAACCCTCGGATTGACCACTTTAGGTGACAATGTTACTATTTTTTAATACACACAAAAATTATATTTCAAATATCTGAGGTCAAGGCGTAGGGTGGGTTTGATTGCATTTGATTGCCTATACTACTCTCTAAAATCCTTGACTTATTTTAAATCGAAGAACTTGGTAGCGGGACAAAATTTTTCTAGATTAAAATTAATAGTCTGTAAAAAGACTTATTTTAAAATAAGTCCTTATATTTACACAACAATCTAAAATGACTTTAAAACTCATTCCATAAGCAATGAGAAGACTATGTTTTTAAGTCTAAAAGACTTATTTTCAAATCCAAAAGTTTTGTCCCGCTAACAAGTTTCGTTAGATTTAAAAATACGTCCAAGGATTTAAAGAGTAACTAAGATATAGCACTTACTCTTGATTCTCGCCAATTATACTCAAAAATTAACCATATTTGTAAACATATTTTTGGGAGCATATTATGGCTAACGTGTCAAACTAATAACACTTCTTTTGCACAAACCTCTCTGCTATAGTGGTATATGGAATAGCGCCATCTAAACGCTACCGGTTTACATAACACTGGGCAAAAATTACGGTGACAACGTATGGGAAATATACAATAGACGTATTCAATCAGCCATAACGTTGGTGGACAAGATAGACGCATTCTTCCAGTACGTACCATACATGCCTCCTGTGCAATCGCTAAACATGGCAATCGATTGACCTGCTTAATGTATTGTAGTCCTGGAATGTAGCATCTTGTTCCACCAACATGTCTGGTGGTGCGGTCATATTGAATACGGTCTATTGACTGTATCTAAATACCACTTCTTTTAAAGACGCGAAAATGTTCAGCTACTGATCCTTGCTTACAGACCATCACATTGTGAAACCCATGCTTCAGATTGTGTTTCTTTACTTCAAAATGTCTTTTATTTTCTAAACACACACTAACGCTTTTTCTTCTCTTCTTACGTATCCAAAACAGTGGTTCTCTTCAAATGGTCTAGCCAGGGATGGTACAATGTCTGGCATGCTTCCTGATTTCCGCAGGTCCTCCTTGTCTGTGCAATTGTTGCTCCAACACTGGGCAGACCAAGAGTGTTCCATTGTGTGTGGTGCTGCTGTTCCACAACCACACGTCGCGTCGCGGGCTGTACCCGTGTGATTGAATGATGAAGGGCGGAAATCAGTGGCGTAACCGAGGCAGTCGATCCAGAGAGGGCAAAATCCCCAAGTAGTCCTACTACCAGAGGGGCAAAACTTCGTAAGTCCCCTCCCGGTGATTGCTCCAATTCAAATGCCTGAACAATGACTAAATGCGCCCCGTACGCGCGAAAATTGCCCGAATTTACTTTATTTTGCCCAATTTAGGTTGAAATTGTGATCCCTGAAGAAAGGGCTGAAAATGCATATTTTTTGGTCCATATCGTCCCGCTGTTTTTTTGAGCCATAGGGGGAAAACTTGCCCCCCCCCCTTCCCCCGGTCGGTATGCCCCACTGGATAACAAAACCGTTGTTGCACATTGTTCAAAATTTTTACTTGATTTCAAGTTGCCCTCTAGTTGTGTTTAATCTTTCCCCCATAACATATTCTCCCTGTAACTTTTGTCCTTTTATTTTTATGTTGTTTCTCAGGACCTAATAAACTGTTTAAAATGGTGGTCTTGATTCCGTCCATATGTAAGACATGGTCTTGCATAAAACTTGTCTTCACCAATAGAAATAAAGAAATAAAAAACAATGAAGACATAATCTAAGAACCACAAAGACCGTCTTTCTGCAGACATGTCTCCAGAATTATGACAAAGACAACGTCTTCAAATCAAGTGTTGGCATAAACAGTACTTGTCAATTCATGTGTTGCAAGAGACGTGACATTTGAACATGTCCCTTCATTGATTGCGACATGACTTGGTGTCTAAATAGATGGAGGGCAATGTCTCAAACCTGATTAATAAGAAGTCTCTTCTTCTTATCGTGGGCCAAACACAGTGGTTCTCAAAATAAGATGGGTAAACGTCTTGCTGCTCACTGAAATCCGCACGGTCCTTGTCTGGGCATTGTTGGCTGTGCAATATGAAAGAAATGTTTTTGTAGGTTAAGTTTTGTGTGTATGACACTTGTAGAAAAGCTTTGAGTTGCATGCCAAGGAAGGCGTGGGTAGAAGTAGCATGCTGGAACAAACCGAATATTAACTGAAAATCTACTCGTACATTTTCATTCAACCCTCAGAGTTAAACTCTACTTGCATGATTAATTTGATCGGGAGATTTTGAAACCGATGATAATTGATTTGCGTTTCGTGCAAGCGCCAAGCCTGATTCATTAGACAATTGTTCTCAACAAATAGCCGGCTGATGGGGCGGGTTGTCAGCGCAGTAATTTCGTGCCGCATAAGGTTTGTTAACTTGCTTTCTCTGGACTCAATTCACTAGATCCGCAATCAGTGGCAAACTGGTTGTATAATGCCTAACAATCAGAGTGATATCCAAAACGGTAGTCGAGTGAATATTAAAGGGTTTACTGTGAGTGGCCTTTAACGCCGGTAAATAAAGTTTTAATGTTTGCTCTAAACCAGGAGGGGCAGACACATTTCAAATAGATGGTTTATTTTGTTTAGTTGTTAAAGGACCACTATCATTGGTTGAAAGTTCGAAATTTGGCACATAGGCCAGGCCGCATAAGGCTGAATTTCTCCCAGCAAGCGGTGCATGTATGTCGTTACAAATTCTAGTTTAAGGGTCAAATATCCATCTCCTTTTTGTGTGGCCTGCCTAGCAGGAAGACACAATAGGGATTCACTACTTGGTCCCAATGGTGGATGTTGTTGTTGATGTCTGTTGTATGTCTGTTGTTGTTTGGTTGAAAAAGGGTAACATTTGCCGGTAATATCCTCATCTTTGATGGGATTTAACCAACAATTGGGTCCCGGTGCAACATGGCATCCCTCATTTGGTTTGATGAGGTCAAAGATCACATACCAAGGCAATAGGTCATGTGAGGTCAAGTTGTAAGGGCTGAAATGTAAAATTGACGCTCATTGAAAAGTTGAAGTTCAATTGTAACCAACTTTGGTTTATTGAAGTTTACATGTCAAACCCTCATTTGTTTGAGATCAAGGTCACATATTAAGGTCAAAGGTCCTGTTTAGGCCTATCATTCACTAACCCGTCGACGGCAGGCGACACAGCGGTCCGAAGGACCCGATGTTATTTTTTCTTAATGTTTTCATTGTTTTGCTTTTTTTAATAAAGTTGGCCAGGACAACATGTTTCTGGACAAAACGACCCCCCCCAAAAAAACATCAAAAATTTTTCATTTTTCAGCGATTCGCTTTGCACACGTTTTTCAAACCATTTTGGCCACATAACTCTTATTTTTACACAAGCAAAAATATTAGAAAGTTGCAAACACTAAATCACAGTCATTCAGAGCACGCAAAACATTCTCCCCCCCCCCTCCGTCCCCCATCCCTCTCGTCAAAGCACGGTAAGATGGATAAACGAGCGCATAATTCCTCCATTAGGCAAATGGTATTATGCACTTATAACGAAATCCAAACGCCACGGTGAATACCTTGAATTCTTTCTCACAGACGTTCGATGGTGAAATGGGGGACGGCCCGTGGTTTGTTATAATGTAGGCCTACCCCTTATGCCTATCCTTTAACTTTATACAATTTAAGTCTGACTCAGATATTTCCCTAGGATGGCGCTCTCAAATTTCAACAAATCGTGTTTATTTTTTTGCGTATCAGTGCATGCTACTTGTCCACATAATCACTGTGTGAAATAGCTAGCTCAAATCGATGTCCTTCATTATAGAAAATCTAACTTTGTAATAAATTGTTTTTATAACGCTGCTTACTCGGAATTATTTCTTGTCAAAGTTATTGTTCGGACTTTTTTAACGATTTTTCTTTTAACAAACCCGGCAGTTCATAGAAAAACGAATATGAGAGAGGTTTAATACTAATGGTCTGCTCATCAACGGCCCATGAATTACCTGGAGAATCGCGGGCGGCCGATCCCAGTAACATAACTCCCCTCCTTATTGGGACACCTGTATATTCTATACAAGCGCGATAATATCCGCCTGGAAGTGAAACCGGAAACTTCAAGTTCCGTTTGTAGAAGTATCTTGTTTTATAAACAAATCAATTATACATATACAATTTGTTGTTGAATGTTGTGATTTTTTTTCAAAATGTAGCCAAACGGATTTTAGAAAGATTAAACGAGAGCTTACGGCAAGATTCTGGACATGTATTCTAAGATTGTGAAAATCACATGTTGAATATTTTTCCTTTCACTCACAACGGTTGATATAGGTTGGTGGCTCGAGTGTATCTCCAATGTAAGGGTGGCAACTGGACCATGCTGAACCCTTTCCTTACTGAGCTCCCTAACCCTACCAAACCCACTAGCAACTCTATAAGCTGCGGTTAGGAATATGCACTAAGTCCAAAAGATGCGATGGACGTCATCGTACCACACTCATATGGGCACGAAACCGCTAGCTGGGTCGCTTATGCCTCGTGGCTTGCCATCCCCTCTCATGGGAATGGTGCACCGGATGTCCCCGGTTCGAATCCCGCCCAACCGCCGGTTCCTTCTTTAGCTTTCTATCCTTTAACCCCTTCCCTTTCTCTTCTCTGAGATAGGCTAGAACCAAAAGGATGTTAGGGTTAATACCTTTTAGGCTAGTCCATTTGAGTAGGGATATGGACACTTGTTGGAACAATACAACAGAAAGTCTCCTTATGCTGTTCACACTGCATCTAGTGTCTCTCCAGTCGTCCTAGACTGTACCCCAGCCTCGGCTCTGTCCTCGGGTTTAGACGCACTTGGTTAAAGATCAGCTAAACTCAAACTTGAGGACTTTTCAGCTCACCACCCCCCCTACTGGACAGTCTGCCAACCAACTTGTCCACAGAACGTGAATTGCACAGGCTCCTGGAATTAACACTATGAAGGGAGAGGAGAGTCTAAGTAAATTTCAGTGGCTTAGCCTTTTCATCACCGTGGACCGCCGAGGGAGGGTCTACAGTCGTCCTGACTTTGTCTTGCCATTGATATAGATTTAGCCTGGCGAGAGCGTGAAGGTCGTACGAACGCCTTGCGAACTTTCCTCAAAGGGATGTACCCCAACCATGCGCAAAGTCTGAACATCGCATTCTTTTGACGATTTTTTATCCCTTTGAATTATTTGTTCTTGCCATGGTCATCTTCATCACTGGATGGACAAACACATAGTGTTCCCAAGGGCTTCTTAGTTGGGATTCAAATGACAATTTTTGCAAACATGCATGGTACAGTCTAACTCTCTAAATATACACCAGTTATACTGCTCAATTGGTCAGAAGTTATGGTATCTGTACCCTTGTATTCAGTCATTGCTTGCGCGGCTCCGGTCAACCCGCTGGTATTTTCCATATATCATAAACCAGTGGTTCAAGTTTTGAAAGGGCTTTTAAACAAAAGTGGATAAGGTCTTTTTATACAGTGGAGGGGGGGGGGGGGCTTCATGAGCCCTATAATGATCCAGAAAACGCATTTCCCATAGGAATAGTTAAATAAAATTCTGCACGCGATAATTAGACATTAATATTAGTGAAAGGAAATTGAAAAAATATTGATCGTGTAGAAATTACTAGAGGCGAAACAATGATTTTTACGCACGCCAATTTGGCCCAGCCGAAAAGTAGCCATTTTGTTTTTCAGCACAAAATGGTGGATTATTTTTTGTCAGGGCTCCTGGAGCCCCTTCCCTTTATCCACTTAAGTTTTAAATGACCCCGTTTATGAAGTCATCTAAAAAACTACTAAGGCGGGACTAATTTCAAAGTTTTTTGATGCTGATTATGAATAATGAATAATTGAGGGCACATGTGGTCCAGTGGATATGACTGCCGACTCATGATCCAAAGGTTGTGGGTTCGAGCCCCGCTGCTGCCAATGTGTTGTGCACTTGGGCAAGGCACTTTACCTCACTTGCTTCGTCGACCCAAGCGAAATATGGGGAGCTGTCATGGGGGATATTACAATCTAAGTGCTGATAGGCATGTGCGCTGGTAAGGCATGTCTTAGAGCAGCCTCTTAGATGAAGCGAAATGATTGTGACGATTTCCTAACGGCAGCGTAATAATAATAGTAATTGTACAGCGCTGTGATACCGATTGTGTAAGAGCGCTTTATAAATGCCTGTATGTTATTATTATTATTAATTATGGACATGGTGATGCATAATTTTACAGTTTTGGAAAAATGAACAATCTGTACTCTGCCAGCGATAGTTGCCGTAGCTAGGGGCAAGACTCAAGTTGGCTCTACTTGTGTTCAGTGGCTGTTTACGGAGATCATCAGACGATTCTTACTGCGGTGACTATGTGACCCGAGAAGTCTTCGCCGAATGCCCCAGTGGTTCGTGAAATAATATTTGACAGGCTTCTTGTATATGCCAGATTGTAGATATCTGATAAAGGCAGGGGCGTGTTATTACAGATCCAAAATTGGCACGCGCACACTGCGAAATGTGTCAAAAAAAAAACAAAAAGAAGAAAATAAAAAAAGAGAAAAAAGAATAGAAAAAAAAAAAAAAAAAAAAAAAAAAAAAAAAAAAAAAAAACAACGAAAAAAAAAATAAAAAAAAAGAAAAGAAAAAAAAAAAAAAAAAAAGAAAGAAGAAAAGAATGAAAAAAAAGTAACAAACAAAAAAAAAAAAGAAAAAAAAAAAAAAAAAAAAACAAAAGAACTAACAATCGAGCGAAATCACTTGCATTTTTTGTTTTTGTGGTGAAGTACTGTTGTGCATAATCTTGGTCTATCTCTCAAGTAATGAATATAAACTTCACGTTGATGATGCATGATATTTTGTCGCGGATCGACAGGGCACTGGATCCCCCACGCTTACATTCTTGGATCGCTATAATGCATGGCTGCAATAGAACTGGCAAATCGTGACCTATCATAGCGAACAGGACCATAAGGATACGAACTAAAATCAAGAGAGGAATTAAGTAAGAGTTTAGCTATCACTGTTTTTTGTTGAACAAGGCAAGATTCAAGGTTGTATAGCAAGGCAGCGTCGGTATAATATTCCTATATATTTAGGTCTGTTTCATCATACGGATGATACTTGGAGAGGTGCAAAAGTACACAGGAGATGGAGACGCGCATACCGTATTACAAGTTTTCAACTAACTTTCTCGAAGTAATGGAAACAAATTAAGCCACTTGTAAACTGTGTATAGCTGTATTGTATACTTCATATATCAAGAAGGTTCAAAATGGAGTAGAAACACAGCTATACACTGTAGGAATTCACTGTAAACTCATGACTGATAGTAATGCGCTTAATTTGATGCAGACTTTTCTTTTTTTACGTGAGAATTATGACATTAGCAGAATCAATTTAACCATAAATCTAAAAACCTGGACAAAGACACAATTATATATTATACTTTGTATAGAAAAGGTGGCCGGGCAATGATATTATAAATTTTATGATTCAAATATGATTTTTGTAATTTACCGTTTCCTCGTAGGCTGGGCTAGCCTGGATGCGTTTTTGATCGCGAACTGGCTTGCAAAATACCGTAATTTTCAAATTTAAAAAAAGTCTGAATCATGTTTGTGAACGTTTGGATACATGTCTTTTATTTATTGAACGCTTTTGCATTGAATGGTGGTTTTGTGGCCTTTTTTCAAATCCAGTGTTCCATTCAGGTTTTTAAAACTATGAGCGAAAAAGGGTGAAGGCCTTGGTAGGCCTAACACTGTCAATTTGAGAGCAAAGACAATCTAACCACTATGTAAATTACAAGTATTACTATGCAATTTTCTAAGAATTTCTGTATGTAAGGCATGATGTTTTCAGTCATAGCGCTGTTTTTTTTTTTTTTTTTTTTTTTGCTGTATTGATAGTATTGTACTATTCTCCCGGTCATGGTCGCCGGCATCTGGGACTATTCGGCACTTTTTAGAGGGGTATAAGTTTTATTTCTAAGTATTTTGACTATTCTTTATACGTCCTCGTTAGGAATAAAACAGCTTTTAATGTCAAGAGTGTTCTTTGCCATGAAATAAGATCGGCAGTAGGGTTCAATGTAATGGATCATACCATTTTTATGGGCAATTGCAGCAAAGCTGTTAAGTAGTCAAGACCCGACGTTGTCCGCAGAAAAGTACTAGTGCCCTCAAGTTGTGGCACGAGTTAGGCAACTTTAATTTTTGTCTTTCATAAAGGTGGATAGGGTTGTCATCGGCCAAAGCGTAAGGCCCTATATGGGGAGAGTAGCTATATAGGCTGTATTTAGCCAAAAGAGTATGAACAGATGGCTAATCTGGTCCCCCCAAATGCTATATTCCTTGGTTCATATTGTTTTTTTTTTTGTATGATTTAAGCGACTATAAGCCATGATATTGCTGTTCTCTTGCAATGAGTTCTATATTGTAGGAATGAAAATTGTGCTAATTTTGTACAAATTTGTCTCTTTTTTCATTCCCACAATGCAATCATCCCATAATAAGCATTTTTTGTTAATGTAGGGCGTCTTCTTAAAACACTTAAGTCCCATATTGCTAAAAAAACTTCCAGTTAGTGGCCGGCTTAGTAGGGGGGGGGGGGGGGTTCTCTAGGGACCCGCTAACCCGAGTATACCCACTTTCCGCGTGGAGTTTGATCATGACAGCTAACATAACAAGTAATTGGGGTCACGTAATACCAACATATGCCGCATAATAGAAAATGAAAATCCGACGCTTTGGACCTATTACCTATCAGCCAGTTGAAATTGCTCAGCTCTTCTGAAACAGAGTGGGTTCCAACATTTCGGCTATCGCTTCAGCAACTCCAATAAAGGTTTTGAACAAAAATAATCTCATGATATCTACTCTAGAATATACCAACTTAAAATATCATTGCAAAATATACCAAATTTATACCATCTTGTATTTTCTTCAGAACTTCAGAACTCCTATTTTCCCCATAGACTTACACGTGAAGTAGCACGGCATGGACAAAATTGATTGATGCTATCTAGCATATAAAGGTTTTTGATTTAAGTCTTATTATTATTAACTTAATTATCTCTCCCATAAGTATATATGGCTAAGCTAATAAATATAAGTATTTAAATTTATTTTTACTTTAATTTATTCATAATTATAAAATATCTTGATTTTATTCTCTTCTGTTTAGTGTGCCGCAAGGGGGGGGGGTTCGCTAGCGACCTTCAACCTAATTTATTCTAAGAAGAACGTGGGCGATTTAAATTTTTTTGTATCCGGGAAAAAGAAGGCTGTATTGCATAAATCAACAATTCGGTGCAAAAACTCCCTTGAAATTGATTGGCGTAACGAGAAATCGCAAAAAACTCAAATGTTGGGGTAGGCTATGGAAGCCCCACGCCTTGGGCAGCTTAATAGGTGTTAAGTGATGCGTCACGTTCGGGGCTGCGGTCGCACTACATCTGTGGTGCGATGCTATGCAGCGCTTTGTTCTCTCTTAACTGTTTTCAATGAAGCATATGAAGTGCATGCATGTAGAGGGGGGGGGGCCTATGTGCTCGTTTCCAGAATTTCACGGCATAACAAATTTTAGTGAAAAAAAAAGAAAAAAAAAAAAAAAAAAAAAAAAAAAAAAAAAAAGAAAAAAAAAAAAAAAAAAAACAAAGATTATAATTGGGGCTATATTATAAAGCGGGCCTTCCTTTTTCCGAACTAAGCAGCTTCTCCTGATTTTTTTCACCACACCTTAGCAATTGTCTTCGGAAGAGTGTGTTTTCTTTATATTTCAATGTCAGAAATGTGCTGAATGAATACATTTCAGATGACAAGAGTATTTTGTTTTTTCGCAACAACATTTCACAGGTCTTATAAATGTCAAATGCATAAACATGATGATAAATATTATTTTAATATTAGGTTCGTTGAAGGAATATCATTTGTCATTTTACCGAATTTCGGCAGTAAAGTTAATGACGATCCTTATTATTTTGTGCCTCGTGTCAAATCCAGGAATCTAAAAAAAAATGCAGCAATTTTATGTTCACTTTCATATAGAATGTTTTTATGACAATATTTAATTTCATGTATGGAAAATCGTTAATTTCACATAAATAGAAGGGATTCGGGTAACTTACGACCGGGAATAAGACATAATTAAAAAGGAATTTCTTTAGCATTGTTAACTTACGGCTTCCATTTTGTGAGATTTGACTGCAACCTGATTACGTGGAACTTCGTAATCATTTTAAAGGGGCACATTGACGAAATGATGCAAATCTTAAATCACGCCACATTCAACTAATACTAGCCTTTATTTTACATTTAAGCTGTGATTTCTCTCTGAAGAAAAACAAAGCTTAAAAACAAAAATCAAAACAAACATGGGAATTTTTGGGCGCGGCAGCGCCATTGTCAGCAGATAGTCGGACTTTTAAGTTGGCATAAAAAGACAACTTGGCGAATGCTCATAAGTTGTTGTTTTTTAATTCCATGACAGCTATGATTAATATCGTTTAACTTAGCTTTGTAAAAGGAACAACATTTATGACAACAGTTTTAAAAAATTGCTTATGTGCGAGTATAGGTATATTCTTCTGAAACACCCAAAATCCCAAACAAAACAAAAACCACAACCAAAAAACCACAAACAACCCCATAAACAACAAAACACAAAACGACCACAACTCCAAAAAAAACCCACGACAAGAAAAAAAAAAAAGAGGTAACAATTACTGAGGCCACACATCCACACAAACTACCAACACCAACCCGTCTCGGACCACACAACACAACAGAACACCACCACAAAAGAACAACCACAACAAGAACCCCAACACAGAAACCCAACCCACCCACCAACAAACCAAACCACAAAAACAAAAACCAGCCGGCAGCTGAATAATGGTTTCAGAGTGTGAGTAGGCCCACGCTTCAATATGGGCCTTTCCAATCACGAAACTTGGACACGCCCTTGCGTTAATACTTTGCCCTTTCGCATACCTTTCGCATAAACGCTTTTCTTCCCTTTTGCTTACCATTCTATTTTATTGATTCTGCACATAACACAACAACAATCATTAGCAAGAGGGATAAAACTGCTCAGAGTTTCTTTGTTGGTGGCGCAATGTTTTTGTTTCGCGTGTCAGCTATAAGCGTTTTGCGTATGCATGAAACTTGTGGCGTTTTACGCACCTCATATCGCGTTGGTATTTAGATAGCTAAATGGCCGTTATTTTACGAAAATAACAGAACAATTTGTTCGGTGACGCCCGAGTCTTTTTTTCTGCAGTAATCGACAGATCTTGTTTAGTGCGTCAACTTTTATTAAAATTAGACAAAATTTATCGAACGCGATTTTTTTGAAATCTTAAAAATGTGCACGGGATAAACATGAATTTTCTAAGCATCGTACGTGTGTACAATTTTTGGGTATATAATATGGCGTTTTTAATAGAATTTTTCCTCAAACGAGCTCGGATGCCCACCATATTTTTATTCATTGTGTTATGTACAGTCGTATTAAAGTTCATTTACACTGAAATCTTAGCAAAATATATCGAACGGATCTATCGTGACGCCAATCATCTGCCTAGAGGCACAATTCAACTCAATTAAGGCTTGAAAACTATTTTAGGGGCAGTGCACTGGTGGAGCTTTAAAGATATGAGATTTAGCACCTTTAGTCGCATGATATACTTCCAGTCGCAGGTCGAGGTCGATTCTGTGTGTGAGTATGCGTAACACGTGATCTTGGTCAAAATCCGACACTGCGCACACCAATCGGTTGCTATCGCACTCGGGAAGTATATCAGGGGCGTGGCTTACTTTATGTTCATGGATCTGTTTGCGTAGACTCTCATATTCCCAAACCATTCATTTTGATTCTGTTGTATTCGTTTCATGTATAAGCACTAATTAATACATAGTGCCGCCCTCCAAGGCTAGGCTTCATCTGTGGGCTAGATTTTGACACCGCATGTATGCATGGGGCCTCAAATGACGTAGCGGTCATCGAGTTAATGATTATTTTAGTGGCTGCCGGAGCTTCTTGCTCACGGGGCATTTGATGGGCCTTTGATGGAGAAGGGTGAGGACTGCTTCTTGATCGGCTTGACAAACTGTATGGTATAAGATTATACTCTGAAATGGATGCTTTCATACCTGAGTAATTCATCATTCAACAAACTGTATGGCAGCTGCGTAAAGCACTTAATCATCCTGACGCAAAATCTGGGTGTTCGCCAGGGATCTAGCTGATTGGTCTGCTTTGGGCCTGCATTCCTGTATCTGGTACTCTTGGCTTCTATAACTGAAGATATCACTGAGAATTTTATGCGATTAAGATGTATGCAATTCTTCTTGGGATAGAGTCTGTGTGCATTTGGACTGCATGCTTTATAGATGATATATCGTAGAGGCCTATATTCAAAAATGGCCCAGTCGCTCGATTTAGAGGTTATCCACGATCACTCATGCTGCCACTTTCCGACTGACATGACTCGACGCAGCTCCGTCACCTGAGTAACGTTGTCGCTGCTGTAGGTTATCTGCTGTGTTCGCAAACACTCCATAGTGGTCTGTTAAGCATCTTGGAGTTCATTTGACAACCACATGTCTATGACTGTGTATAAAAAAAAAAAAAAAAAAAAAAAAGCAACTCTGCAGCACTGCTTCTAATTCACTTTGGACTATCCCAATGTTGAGATTACGCAATACAACAGAACGACTTGTCCACGCTCTTATGTCTGCTCGGCCTCGGCCTCGGCTGATGGAAATGCCCTACTCTATGTTTGTTCGGTCGCTTCTGATCATAAATAAACGTCAGTTGATTGAGAACATATAGAAGAGCCGGACACATGCTGCGGCGCGAACCGCGTATCGGACAATATTACATTAAAAAAAAAACAAGCTTCCGTGATCGTCACTTGTTCCTATGGCGGTTGAAACGCATTCCTTTCAAGCATCTCGCTTGCGATATTCTATCTCATCGCACAGCGGAATCTGTCGCTGATTACATTCAATGAGGCATACACGAGCCATGTATATTATCTAAATTGTTATTGCTCTAAAATAAGAAACTTATTGGCCTCCGTCTCTCTGGGTCCTGTGTCAGGAGACCTTTATCGGTCTCGACGATCGCGGCTGATCGCACCACGATTTTCTTATACAAATCCATCATTGAGTGATCAAGACAGTGGCAAAGGCTCTTCAACATGGGGTGGGGCTTATATTATACGTGTCGGGCGTGGGTTCTTCAATCTTTTTAGGGGGGATAGGATGCCTGAGGGGTCGCAACTTATGGGTTCCATCGGTTGCCTCGCCCTTATGTCACCTATATTCAACATGATCAATTATAGATCATTAGGTTTACATATAGCGAGTGCTTTAATGTGAGGCAAGTCTCACATTTCGACCTTTTTCAACAGCACTCTTGATCTGAGAACCATTGGGAAGCTGTCTTCGAAAATGAGAAGAGAGGTTTTAGAATTTCTCGGAGCAACTCTACTGCTATATTATACTTCGTGCCGACCAGAGGCTAAATAGCGCGTAAAGTCATGAACGATTCAAATGTCACGTCAGGGTAGACTTGATGAAAATCATAGGCCACTAGCATGCGTGTCAATCGAGTTGGACGTTACAGACTCGAACCACCGAATGTGAATCGAGTTAGGCGTGATGTCCTGCAAAGAAATACTG
>JAMKCH010050365.1:0-11727 GCA_023653785.1 Ophioderma brevispina
AGATTAATACTTATCAACATTGGCCTATGATATGCTTTAAGGAAGCACTATACACTGTTCGATGGCCTTTTTATAAGACTGTATGTAATTCCGATTACTAAAAAAATTCCCCATTCGCCCTTTGGTTTGGGGAGGGGCATCGGGACCTTACAATGGGTCCTTTGGGAAATGTTCCCGCTTTCGCTTGAATTGCCTTGAATACGGCCTGCTAAACAGTGACAAGACTTAATTTTTATTTAGATTACTGAAAGGGACTTGTTTTCTTTGTCTGAGATTCTGCACAAAGAATAGTCGTGTGTTGGGATTTCTCCCACAGACGTCAGTTGCAACGTTACTTGACTGCCTCATGCACCCTTTGTTCGATTTTCTAACCAGACCCCGTTCAATCGCGATCGTAGTATGTCCACTCTGTGAGAGACAAAAAGTCAGCCCTGTACCAACATATTTTTCTTACCCAAATCTAACCATATAAGCTGTTGCGAAGTAGATGGCAAGGGACGAGTAAAATTCTGGTGATAATTTTAGGGCGAATGTGTAAGACCAATTTGACTATTTCCCTTTCTCTTTTTCAATAATGGATTTAGGTTCTTTTAAATGTTCTATTTTTTTCAACTTTTCAAAAGTACGAGTCCATTACCATTCGTTTTGACCATACAAAGAAAGGGGAAAAGAATCTGTCAAAAAAATTAAGAGTAAGGCCATTTTTTTGTGCATCGAAATGGCAAAGAGAACCAGTTTTTATAATTTCTAATTTTTATTTATTTAATTCATTAACCATATTTCAACAGACAACCTACTCAACGGGCTACTGTGTACGCGCAAAAAAAGCACAATATACATGGACATGTAGGAATTGAATTATATATAGCTGCCAACATTTACAAAAATTTAAACAAATACACAAATTGACATTGTTAAAATGACATAATTTAAGCACCTACAAGTACCACATAATTTTAGTATGTATAAAACTGGACACAGAAATAGATGCAAAACTCCACATGTATGGAAACGCAAATCCCCACCGCAATCAAGCAGAAGGGTCCCATCCCAGCAAATCACCTACTCACCGCCATTGACCGAACAACGCTCACCAAATATGATCATTACGCATTTTTCTGGATACATTTATATAGAAATTTTTTTTTCGTATTCACTTGGTACTCAATCATGCCGGGCAATCAAGCCAAAACTTTGGTTTTAAATGACATCAATGTTGAAGATTGTCGAATATCTTGCATCTGCATTTCAAGTGACTGCTCCTTTAATTGAAATGAAGTGTACGCAATACTTAGTCTTTACATTGGACCCAAAAACCTGACCAGATCTTTGTTTCTTGTTGACTATTTTATGAGATCATCTTAGAGTTTGAAAAATTATTAGCGAGTAACTTGAAGCCATATTGGTTAATAATCGTATACACCATATACAACAGCCATCTCTAATACTCCTGAAGCCTATACCATCCTGGAGATATCATTGATAGTGTTCTAAAGGGGCCACCCAAAATCATTTTGGCAATTGTTGTGTACAATTGGTTCTGTAACAATTCTTCCATACCAGTGTTTTAGAACACACTGGTAAATCGAGATTGGCCTGTAATTTGGGTCAGTGAATCATGATCAACCGCCTTTATAAAAACACGCGCTACCCTAAGCTCATTTAGGACTAATCCTTGTTGGAGGGACATAATTAAAATATTACATAGAATAGGAGCTATGTGTTCACACCAAATTTAAATAGCTTAACACAGACGTTATCTAACAAATTTCTATTGATGATTTGTTCGATCGGTGATGTTCATTAATTTAAGTGCTCCTATCATTATTGGCAGGCTTCCGATACTACCAAAATAACGCATTATAAAGGATTTTGCCAGGTCAACGTCAGTTTGCATAGTTTCCGTTAGTATAGTCATAGTTTTTTCTTTTTTTATTGTTTAATAAATTTTCAAGGTCTTGCAATCTTTTAGTATCATCACAGCCTGCATCATTTTATGTATAAATATTTGCGTTTTTTGCTTTCTTCATCATGGACAGACGGAGTTACCTTTGTTTCTATGAATCTATTGTTTCATGGATAAATTCAAATATCTCGTCCCTATTTTCCAACCAGGGACATAGCTTCTCTTTGAATCTACAGTTTTACATTAGTCAAATTGTTTTACAATAAAGTTCAAGTCATCAATTAACTGCTAGTGCATCTTAACACCCAATTATAACAATGCTCAAGATCACTCACAAACTCTTTAACATCAAATGTTAAAGCATCTGAAATCTTTGGTATTGTTTGACTTTAATTGCTTTTGTTTATGTGTAAGCATTTCCACTTTGTTCAAAATTGCAGTCCGTACAAGGAAAAGTCACTTATGACTTCTGAACGGGTCGAAGTGCTTACACAGATGTTACCGTTTGGTCAGGAATCTCTTCTTAGCGTATGCCAAGAAGATATTATGTTTGACTTTAATTGCTTTTGTTATGTGAATCCTTTCCACGCTTGTTCAAAATTGCAGTCCGTACAAGTAAAAGGTCACTCTATGTTACTTCTGAACGCTTGAGTGCTTATACAGAATGTTACCGTTAGTCAGGATCTTCTTCTTAGCGTGACCAAAAATTATGTTTGACTTTAAAATTGCTGTTGTATGTGAAGCATTTCCACGCTTGTTCAAAATTGCAGTCCATACAAGAAAAGGTCACTCTATGACTTCTGAACGGGCGAAGTGCGCGAAGGCTTACACAGATGTTAAGTTGGTCAGGATCTTCTTTTAGCGTATCAAGAAAGATATTAGTTTGACTTAATTGCTTTTGTTAGTGAATCTTTCCACGCTTGTCAAATTGCAGTCCGATACAAGGAAAGGTCACTTCTATGACTTCTGGTTTGGAACGTTGAAAGTGCTTATAACAGATGTTTACACGGTGGTCAGGAGCTTCTTCTTAGCGTATCCAAGAAGATATGTTGACTTTATGCTGTGTTATGTGAGCATTTCCACGCTTGTTCAAAATTGCAGTCCATACAAGGAAAGGTCACTCTAGGACTTCGAACGGTCAGGATCTTTTCTTGAGCGTTATCCACAAGTCATTGGTTATGGATTGTGGTGGTGTCAGGAGTTATTCAACTGATAGCTGATCCGGAGAACGCGGGTATCATGATACGGACGCTCCTAAAATGACACCCGCGTGAGGCTGGGGCCGGATTGGGAACAGTAGGGGTTTCACCTTACTCGGATTCGACACTGGCTGTTATGTGAGTTTTTTGATGGTAAAATAAGTAGAATAAATAAGGAATGAATTTGATTTTGATGTAAATGTAGTATAAGTTCAACCTTACCAGCTGCTGGTCAATTACCTTAGTGCAAATTTGTCAAATTGATTTTATCCTGAAGATGAATTGTAAAATAATCATGAAGTGTCCTTACTAAGAGCTGCCTTGCTTGACCCCATGCCAACTTGGCTCGTCAAGCAACATCTGCAGACTCTACAGGCTGATTCAAAAAGGAAGTTTACCCATTTTTGTGTTGGTTTGTTCAAAAGATTTACAGAATATAATGTAAAATATATGTCATTGGAATAGCAGTTGATGAACGTCTTCATTAAAAAAAGATTTTTTCAAATTGCTCATGTTAGAGGCATAAATCATTTGTATCCAGTTTGGGCTCACAGGTAGGTTATGTGTCGGGTTAAAATAAAATGGTGCCAAGAAAGACTCGACATGATTGGCGTCTGCTCAGAGATAAAAAACGACCTCGAAGAGCGTCCATAATTTAGGTACGCAAAATCAACCATCTGCAGATGCTCATGTATCTGCGAATGGACAAATAGAGAAAAGTGATTCCAATTAGGAAGACGAAGAAAGACACGTCATTCAACCAAGCACGCTGAAGAGAACAGGGACAAGTATTATAACACTCGGAACACTCGGCCTATCTGTTTCCCTTTTTTGGTGAGGTTTACCACCACCACCCCGTAGTTTACCTTATTAAACATGCAATTGTTACCACTGGATAGCTTAGATGGGCTTCTTTCTATTGGCAGCAAAATAAGTACAAACATCCTGGACTTGAACGTCAACTATGATGTCATAAGACAAGACAGGTAGAACATACTGATTTGGATGCACGGATAATGGATATTTGACAACTGTGCTGGCTTACCAACAGTAAATAGTATACTAAAAGTCTCCTGTTAATATTACACTAGTCATTTGCCGTCATTTAGAGCCAAATACCGCATGAAGATCTGATATTCTCAACTTTTGTTTTTGTTTCTACACTGTTCTATGAAAATTTTGCTGCCTTGCGCGGACTTTATGACGACATCCCCATCCATCACTTCAGGATCGTCCTACCTATACCTCTAAATCCAGTTGGTGTTTTTTTTTTTTTTTTCCACGAAAAGGAGCAGAAATACCAAAGGTTGATAATATACAATAAATCATTTTATAAATCAATAATTTTCATCGCAATTAGCGCTAGAGGAAGCGGAAGAGACATACAATCAATGTCGCGGAGGATGACTCAACAACAATTAAATGTAGAAGGCAAGCAGCCAAAAAAGCAATATGGTCACATCTAGCAAAAGAAAGGTCATTAAGGGAATACCAAAAAAAAAGCTATAAAACTGGACAACCCACTTTAAAAGCCTTCTTGGAAATCAGCGAATGCTGCGATGAAAATCAAAATACATCGCGCCGCTCATTCCCCGACCGCGAGTGTCGTCTGCTGTCCGCGGTTTGTGAATGGGCCCAAAGGTCCATGAGGTACCAACAATGTCCCCACCCCACCCGCCCCCCCGTCCTTTCACCACCAAGTTCATCACCGTAGCCCTTGCTGGAACTCATACGGCATGCAATTATATTAGGGGGTTAACATTTTGACCACAGACACAAATAACACAGACATACAGTTTGACCTAGAGTATCCCTAAGTGCCTTCTGCATTCTTGCAGACGACACAAAACTATATTGCATATAAATCCCCATACACGATAGTTTCCACTCGAGCAGGAGAACACAAGACGGTCAGATTCTCTAGGACATGTAGAAGAAAAGACCTGTGGGGATGATTGAATACCACCTGAAGATTTGAATCGGTTGCGAAAGATCTAGACGGCATTTATTATTATTTTTTGCAGCGGGGCATATTGTCCATATTTACCTTCATAGATTTCAAGAAATCCTTTGATAACACCCATCGAGGTAAGGATTAAAATGCTAGGCGTAATGATGCCCAGACGTACAGAACCTAATCAGCTAATTTTCAATGTCCCAAACAAAGACAAAAGGATCAAAGCTGATTGGAAACCACTACCTATGTGAAATTAATATTGTTTATTGATTACGCTTCAGAGCAGAAAGCCACATCAATATCCCATATAACACAATAGATTTAATCACTGAAAAAATGAAATGGACTTTATATACACAATAGGCATTAAACTTATTTTCCTTACGTAATGAATTTTGGAACTTGAAATACAACTGGAGGAAGATCCGTTATAAATTCAAATTGGTGGAATATATGTGCTGTGCGAGTACCCGTTACTTTACCCTGGTATCTACGCTGGGTTAACCATAAGACATTCTGAAATCATCCTCTGATTACGCTCTTGGACTAGCCACAAATGTGGAAAGAGGAAAGATCTCTGGCTTCCGTAAAGGAGGGGAGGTCAGATGGTTATAGATGGTATACAATCCTCGACTTCATGAATGACACTGCCATACTGTTGGGGGTAATCCACCAATGACGGAAGTTGAAAGATCGTCAACTGTTGAGTCGTGGATATTTGATGGCTGTGAAACTTTCTAGTCTAGACCTACCCTACCTCGCAAGTTAAAAAAAGCAGATGGTACCTTCCAGATAGCACATTCACTATAAATGGTAAGAGAAGCTGCCTTCAACACTCAATGGCAACAGCACATCATCAATAAGGAATTATCCCAATCTGCAATCGGGCAACCAAACTAAGAGGAAAGAGGGACCCGCTGAAGAGCCACTGATCTAGGAGCAGTAACAGCTAAGTATCAAGCCTGATACATTGGACTTCCCGAACATAGAACGATTAGTACAGCTCCCTTACATCGAACATCCTAACAATATGACCCCAGTACAGAAGAGGATGAATGAACACTGCCATGTTTGGACAGTAAGTAAGAAAGCCATCACGATTTAAGAAGCCTCTCCACTGGCTTAAGCAGCAAGCATGTAAGGAGAAGCATTTTTATCATTTCGCGCAATGCCACAATTTCTGTAATACAATGTGGGATAAACCGTAAAAAATCATCCTTATCGGTATAAGTCCATCTTGTTTTTGAAACCATCACAAACGGTACATGTACCAATTGACTGATGAAAATGATAAGTGTAGTACTTTTAGCCCCTTTTGAAAAAAAAAGCCGTTCGTTATACTACATATTTTGTATTTAAAGATGCAATGGCTGTGCAATCGGATCCCAGTTTTACTACTCGCTCTCTCAAGTTTCATGCTTGAGTTCATATGTAGAAGTCAGTGTTTTCACTACCTCAAACACAATAGCCTATGGAGGAATCGTACTTTGGCCTTTTTCTATAATATTTTAATAGAGGAAATATAAGAATATCCCCTCCAATGTACCAGCTATTTTCCCTAATACCCAGATTTTCAACATATGGTAACACTATTTCTGAGTTCTACTATACACGTAAAATGCATCAAAATGCACACAACTAGATGCTCAATTGTCGGTACAGCTGATAGTGGCCCAAACGAGTGCATTTCAGACATTTTACAGCATTTACAGCGTTTTCCAGATACCAAGGAAAACATTGCACCTATGCGCCAAGAAAGCATTGCACCTATAAAGCCAAGAAAGTTGAGTCTTTTGCAGCCTAGTTAGTATTAGTATACATTGTATAACTTATACGTTTTCATCTTCACTGTCATCAACTGCATCATTGTCACACTGCGAGCTAAAATACAAACTGTCAAAACAGAGTGTCTAATACTCTCTAAATGCAAAAGAGTGAATTTCACTCTTTTGGAGTGACACAAGGGCCCATTCCAAAAAGAGTGAAATTTCATACCTTAAAAAGAACACTTTTTGGGGCAAAAATTAGGGTTTTAAAAAGTTGGTTTTAAAATGATAAAAACAAGTGATGGGGTTGGAGAGAGGGGGTGTGTAGGGGAGGTAGAGGAGGGGAGCGTAGGCTGACAAAATGATATCATTTTAGCTTTGTTAAATTTATCAAGATAAATTTGACCCAAAAGTATTCTTTGAAAGCTGTAGATTTCACTCCTTTTTATAGTGTGGCATTCATTTTGCATTGCATTTTGGCATTAGAGAGTACAAAAAATTAACACTATATTGCCTTTCTTAAGATCAGTCACGTAACACACTTAATTATATCAATGATGGTAACACTACTAAATGTTAGTAAAAACTTACTATAAACTATTATCAGGTTAAAGTATTTCATTATTATTTGAACACGCAAAGATTTTAGTGGGTGATTGATGGGGTTTCATCTTTCTTTTCATGACACCTGCTTACAAATCAACGGGCTGTTTACATTTCCACATTTGTGAGTTTGATATAGTCACTCTGATATATTTGTTTCCATACAAACGCGTTAATCCACTGTTAACAAACGATAATAGTGTTTATTTTTTTCGACTGTGTTAAATAATAACATTCAAAACACATTTTATCATATTCAGATATTAATATTTTCATCTTTTAAAACTTTTTTCTCTATTGAAAACTTATCCTGTCCAAAAACAATGCTCTAAAAATCCAAATATCAACATAGAAATTTTTTAAAGATTTTAAATTGAAAGATACGTAATCAATTAAATTTAAAAGAGAAGTAATAAACTTACTACGAATAAAAAATAGAATAAATAAAGTAATAAATTAAACAATTCTAAACCCGCCGACTATTAAAGCGGTACTCGACCATTACTCGACCTACGTATACAATCACACCGAAAACATCATCACATATCCTCCACACATATATATATATATATACCTGTCGTCTGAAGGTCTGACCGCTACGCACGCCACAGCGACTGCTCGTATTCTCGGCCTGCTTTTAAGTAACCCGAGGTGCAATGGTTTTGGGGTGTATAATAATAAAATAGGGCTTTTTGATATTAGAGTGTATCGGTGCGCATGGCTACAGAGCCCATAGCTCTGTAGCATGGCGCGTATGTACCAAGGGTATTATGTTTGATAGAGATTACTTTGCATGGGAAGTTTCGGAGTTTTTTGTGTAGCATTCAATACCAAAAGCCAATTACAGCACAGCCTGAAATTCAGCACCGAAATCTGGGTGTAAACCAAGTTGAGGGTCTCAAATTCGGAACCCAATGTTATTGCATGCAAGGTTAAAGGCCGACTCAGAGATTTCCAGATGAAGGGCGGCTCATTTGCAAAGAAATTTGGTGTTTTTTGCATATACATATGCTTGTCCCATGTACTAGTCCACTGTGTGAGAATAGCTGATAGTCTTGAAATCGAAGTCCTTCATATAAAAAAATCACGACTTTGTTATAAAATTTCCCGGATCCGGAAGTTTATGTTGTATACACGGGTATCCTCTGGCACTATACTGTGTATAACTGTTTACTGCATCAAAACGAACGATCGGATTCATCTCAAACTTTTGACTTGTGAATTTTTAGATTACTATCTTTAGTTCTACTTACTATTTTTAATATTACAATACACCAAAAATTATATTTGCGAAATCCTGAGTCAGCCTTTACACTGACCTTTCAAATGCATGCGTGACAAACATGACACTGCTACTATTACTGTTCCAAAAATATGGCTATCAACTAAGGAGCCTTTAGTACTGCAAAACCACTAGATTTGATTTTGAACATTTGAAAACATTTAAGATAAAATCTTTACCCCGAATGCTTGTAAGTAACGTCATTGAAAAGTAACACACTATGACTTGAACTGCCTGAAAATATTATAGGTTATTATCTTTCCCTGTAGATGGCCAGCGCACGATAGTGTTGAAAAAAACCCATGTGGCCTTGCCGGATTCGAACCGGCGAGCTTCCGATGACATGCACGACGCTCTATAACCGACTGAGCTATCAAGCAGTTCGGTAGAAGAGCGTATAGATATCATCTATAGGTGTTAGGTCGAAAGGGTGTCTTTACTACGCCTATCAAATGCATGAAACTAGTTCTCAACTCACAGTATAGTCCCTCACATCTTTATCGATTACGCTGTTGACAACGGAGATACAAATGCGTGCTGCTTTGCCGTATTGTAGTTATAACGGTAACGAGATGAAGAGTTTTTGTGTCACGTGTCAGGTACCAGGTCACATGTCAGGTATCCGGTATCAGTTTGCTCTTCGGGGGCGAACGATATAAAAATCCGACTATGGTTTAAATCAGGTCTGTACATGCCTCTGCCCAACGAGTGCTATTATTTTTCCAAAAGACAACGGTTTTTATGTCTACACATACAAAATTTACCCTTTTCCCTACGATTCAAAAACCGACGATAATCGGTTGTTTCTTTTCCAATGTAGGGATACGTACGTCATTTTTTACCTGAAAATGGGCCCCCGAGCAAAATAATAAACCAATCAATGCCGTGACTACATCAGAACTTTATTTTTTTTCCAAAAATTGCTGTTATTCCCATAATACATTGTCCTTTTATGATTCACGTCTGTTTATTGTTCTTTAATAATTAATATTCATTTCCCCGTCATGAATGTGAAAAAGATGGGTCCATAAGTCCTACAACTTAAAAACAAAGTCCACCGGCTAATACCCTTAAACCGTGGACTGTAAAGGAGCAGACGGATCCCCGTTTAGTTAATAGCAGGGCTTACAGACACTTGCGTTCGCGGCGGGCTGCGGGGTTTGGCGTCAATTAACTTTCACTGATGTAAACCGCAATGCAGCATTATTTGCACTGCCTTTGTGCGCTACATTACAACAGTAACTGGTCCATAGGATTGCACAGCAACAGATTAGGGTCCCGGGAAGCTCATCACAGTACCACAGGGTCCTATGACTTGCGTCATAGCACAGAAGTCCTAGGACGCTTTCCTATAGTACCGTGAATTTTGTGATAGTTGTAAACGATTTGAGAGTCCCCAAAATACAGAGTCCGGGTCGCCCTGAGTAAAGTTATCTTAGTTTTCAGAGCTCTGTGTCATAGGACCAACACCAGTTCTGAATCTGATAAAGGTTCGGAGACTGGCCGTCCTACGGACGCCCAGTCTCCGAACACCTAGAGTCCTAGGATTTTATGATATGTAGGACTCTTAAATTCCTCACACCGGCCTAGCCTTCGTTATGCTCTGACTATGTGCTGGTTTTTGGCATGAGGATAGGGGAGGGCAGTCTGAAGGTGGTTATCAGGGTTCAGAGTTAACCCAAAAGGTTCAAGGTCATTAGAGGTCAATTCAGATCATTTGGGGGTAAGAAATGCCCTGTCTGTATGGCTATAGCTTTGACTTATGGGGCTATATTTCGTATGGTGGTAGGGGAGAACAGGCTGACGTTTGTTATCAGAGTGGCCCAAAAGGTGAAAGGTCATCTAGAGGTCACTTTGGGTTGGTAGAAATGCCCAATGACCACCAAATTTGCTCCAAGGACCACTGACCTGAGTACAGAACAAGTCTGAGGTAGTCAAATGTCACACACATAGGTCAAATGGCACACACGGGGGGAAATGCACTAGTATCCTGGTCAATCCTATAGTTGTCCCTGACGAAGGAAGTATACCCATTAAATCCCTAAATGCCATTTTGGCAATTTTCAAAAATCACAAGACAAATAACGCTACCTCCCTTGTTGCGGTAATGGTCAGGTTGGCAGTCACGTAAGAGATATAGGACCTGCCATTTTAGTCAAACATGCCTCATAATAATTACTTAGAAGCTCAGAAACAGCAAATTTTACGTGGTGACAGAATTTTTTGGCAGACATTAGTGCCAGAGTAGAAACCCACAGACCTGGAATATGTGAACCTTGCAAAAGAGTCTCACAAAATGGTGGATGGGTTTAGGCAACATTGACCCGCTGATTTCAAATCTTGAAAAAAGATGCAACTTTTGCATCGAGCATTGAGATTATAGAACAGGGGTAGTTAACAGGGGCAAATTTGTAAACGTTCCATACGTAATTAAAAGGTGTATAGACATGTCATCTGGTTCTTAGGATTAAAAAAGGATAGTTGTTATATATAGGACAATTACTTGGTAGCAAGTACTACCGGCCCAGGGCCGGGTTGGCGGCTAAAACGTCACCACCATTAGGTTTCTAAGGAAAATCCCATAAGGCTGGTTACCCTGGTAGAACCAGTGGCGTAACAGGCGGGGGGGGGGGGCAGGGGGAGAAGGTTGCCCCCCTGACGACTTTGACCGGAAAAAAATTGCAAAAATCATGCTACATCCGCGTTTTGTTAGCCCTTCTGACCGGGAAAGAAAATTGGCCTTTTGACCCCTAAGAGGGAAAATTTCCCCCCCCCCCCCCAAGACTGGGAACTTTGCCACCCCTCAGAGGGGGAAGGCCCGTTACGCCCCTGGGTAGTTGGTAGAACAAAAAGAAGATCTACTCCAAGCGTCTCGGACTCTGCATTCGCAGAGAGTAATGGTGGCCATCAGACATTGACGTCGGGTCAATTCATCTTTGCTTCACAAGGTTTGTTTTCGATATCAAGACCACATATTTAGTTCATTATCAGACTGGGATGTTGTCACCGTTCTA
>JAMKCH010050366.1:0-10827 GCA_023653785.1 Ophioderma brevispina
CGGTTGCTAGGATATTTTTGTATCAGAGGGCAGCACCATTGGAGGGCGAGGCCATTCCTTGACGACTACATCTCAACCCAGGAGCAGGTGAGTGAGCACTGCCAATCCAGTAGGGGGTTACTTGAAATAGGATCTTGATGAGGTCAAAGACCCTTGGGGTCAAAATTATAGGGAAAATTTCAGAAAAAAAAATACTTGACATATTTTACACTGGAATTATAGTCATTATTGGTTAAAATATGGGAAGGTCATTTGAGATTTAGGGATAATGATGTTTCAAATGTCATCGGTGGGTCAAATGAGGTTAATTTGAGGTCAAATAAGGTCAAAAAATCTTATATTCCCTGACTGGAATTGATAGTTCATGATAAATTAGGTTAACGTATTTCGATGGAAAGAGTCACTTGGGATCATCGGGTTGGTAGACGTTTCATATAGAAGTCCATTGAGCAAATGAGGTATGGCCCATTCATTCAGTAAGCACTACTGCACAACGTAATACAGCGAGGACGGAATCAATTGTAATGGCGCATTGCTCAATGGGGACTCCCCTAATTCCCATTTATGTCAACGATGTAATTTTATGCCCTCAATTTAATCAAAAGAATTTTGTGATCCACTGTATCGAATTGCGTGTGGAAATCACACAACCATGCCGTGTAGTTAACCTTATCCCATTCCCGGCCTAATATAGTAAGATAAATGGAAAAACAAGTATCAGTTGAAAAGCTAGTACGAAACCCCGACTGAAGTTCGTAGAGGAGGGACTCATTCCTTAGATAGCATTCTAACTGATATGAATACGATTTTTCAAAGACTTTGGAATCCACACGTAGAATAGACACGGTCGATAGTTACCAGCCTCAGTTTTACTATTTTTCTTGAAAATAGGCACACCCTGGCGTTCTCATATCACCAGGACTTCGCCTAGATTCAAAAGATAAATTTAAGTGATATGCGAAGAGGTGTAAATAGTACAGGTGGCAGCCGTTTTATAAACTTAGCTGGACCGCCTCATCGAGGCCCTGTAGACTTCTAGAGTGATTTTTCGTAAGAAGGTCCTTGACTAGTCTTCATTCACAGAAATTAGCTGAAACATTTATTTTTTTTTTTTTGGGTTTAACCTGCTCTCTATTGTAAAATCGCGCCACAAAGTCCACGCCATACCTGCCGGAGCCAAGAGGGAGTTTGCTGACAAGAGTAGAGAAACTCGTGTGACAAAGAAATTATTAAATCTCTCCGCCACTGTCGACTTGTGTCAAAACAAACCTCATCCCTACCATCAGACCGATATTGCGGAACTTAGGGTACCCGTTTTAGTTGCACCAGTTCCTTCAAAGGTATTCCACACAACGCTTTGGATTTTTCACATTTCTTCAACCTTGTCTCTATAATAGTGAGATTAGGCTTTTCTTATCTCATACCGAACCTTATTCCTAAGTTTTTGTACTCCAGAAAATATAACATGATCTTTACTTTCCTGAAATCAGAACGTGCCTTGCCCTTTTCAGAATCAAATCTCTCAGTCCCGAATCAAACCAAGGTTCGGATCTCCTGTTTAACCCTTACTCTTTCAAGGCGCTATGTATCAAGACAGAGAGAAACATTCTTGAAATTTAAAATTATTGAAATTTTCGGTTCACTTTATGTAACTTACCACGCATCTAGGTCTTAAGCTACTACCGAAGTGATTGTAATATGGTTTATCGTGGCTTCGTCATTGATTTACTTGTGTAGGATTTGGTGTATCGTTCGTCGATTCATTGATAAACTATATTTTAGTTTGGAATTGATATGTTAGTCATGTAAGGAGCGATTTTGGCTTAGAGGCAAAGATTTCGCCTTGCAAGCGGAGGTTCGCGGTTCGAAATCATGTCCTGTCCTTTCGAATTCGGTGATTTTCATTTAATAATTAACATGATGTATCAAATAAAGCGCGTAACCCCCTTGTAAAAAGTATTTGTACATGTGAAACTGTCTTTTTCTATTTAACGGTCTCTTCGCAAAATTTTGTTGTGAATATGTAACACTATGAAATAAATATAGTTATTAAAAACAAAATAATACACTCGACCGCGGAAAGACCCAGCATATTGCACACAATGCTTGTAAACCCATGAATGTAGCATAAAAGGGCAATGGAAGTATGGGCCTAGGCGGATGAAAGTGACATTACACTAAGTAAGCAGTGGGAAGTGTTTAATTTGATATCAGAAACAATCTTATGTGTATAATGTGTACAAGTTTCGTTTCAATTATCATTTATCTTAATTTTGAAATGACAGGCAATTTAGTTAAGCATGAAATCCTCATTCTAATAACTGAAGAATACAATCTTAGCCAAAAGTGTGGAACACGTTTATAGGCCTACTTCAAAATTCCCCCCTCTCCCCCATGGACCAATGTTGAATACTGAATTTGTTCTTGCCACCCTACCAAGAACCAAACAATTGATTGGTGGGGATAGGAGGAGGGGTGTAGTGAAGGAGAAATGCTCCAAGCCTCCCAAAACCCCCAAGTTGACATGATCCTATATTCTCTTTAAGAAGAAAACGGGCAATAACGGGGGCAAAAAGAGCTGTCGTGTTCCAACACATTGTGGCTAAATTTGTTAGCTATTTCATGTATTTTGAAAAGGCAAACATTAGATGTTAGGTCCTCAGGCATGTTTATTTGCATGCTAAAACACAGGAAGATTTGGACCATTCAAAAATTTTACCAGTAATGTTTCCAGGTTTGATCGTGACGTGTTATGTCATCATTTTCTTTTTTTTTTTTTTTGTTTTTATGTTATTGCATTACAGGACTATATCAAGGTTGTAGTCAGCATCATTTTTTAGTGGTGGGTGTGATTTGATGAAATGTTTAAATGTTGTTCAATGTGTGTGCGAGTTTGCAAAGCCTCGTCATCGCATTATCTTGTTACAATTTTGGTTTTTGGGGGCTAGTGCAGTCTAATACACATAAAAGGTACACTCAGCATGACAGAAATGGACCAACTAATGTTGTGCCTCTAAAATTGCAAAAATTTGCATAAAATGATTAACACGTCCAAAATTTTTTTTTTGCCTTTGAGTGGTGGGCTAGAGAAAATTGGTGTTTAGTGGTGGGCTCTGAAGATGAGTGGTGGGGTTCTGAGCACACCACCGCCCACTGTAGCTACATCTCTGAGCTATATCTACCACCATAACTTTTGTTTCGGAGATCCAATAACTAAACAAAGAGTGAATCATAATATGTCTCATCTATGACATGGTTTCTAGAATGGACTTAGGTTTTAGTGGCCAAAGTGTGAAAATATTCATATCTGAGAAAAAATATACCAGTTTAATCTTTTAAGATGTTTTTCTTTCTAGGTAAAATTGTCGTAGATTATGAATTGTTAATCGAAAACCCTGTACATGACACATTTGACTACAAAATATTGATTTGGGGCCCATTTTGTACGAAAATTGCACTTTTCGGGGTGACAACACTTTTTTCACCTACCAACTTTGAAGACTTACAGAGGCTACAATACACATATATGAACTTTATAGGTCATAGATCAGGTAAAGGTACTACTGAGTGATTTCAGTATTTGTTTTATCAATTATTTCATAATTTGCCACACCAGAACATTATTCAAATTTGACATGTCCAGTGAAAACGGAAATTCAAAAATTTTATGCACTTGCGAACAAAAATTTTTGCTTGGCACAATCACATATCTGGAAAAGGAGTCGAGGTGAATGGTTACCTGTCAGTGTATGAAGAATTTAATAAGCTTCAAATTGTTACCTAACTTGCGTCATTTTCAAGGATAGGATAATTCCCAAAAATACAAAAATGTTCCCTAAACCCCTTGATTTTCCAGTTGCGTGAAAAAAATACGTTGTTAAATTAAAAATGTTCTCACGTTTGGACCTACGGAGAAACTAAAAGAGCTATAGGCTTGAAAATTTAATCGATTAGGCCCAAACAAGTCCCTACATGATTATGGTATTAACTTGTTTTACCTTATCTTAAATTTGAGAATTTCTTTTTATCAATTTGCGGGATCCAAATTTTACCAAAAATCGGCACTTCGAGAAACCGTGAAAAATAACGAAAAGGGTTACCGTTTGAAAAGGAATCGATTGATGGCCCAAGACATTCCCACAAGGAATTATAGTATTAAAATTTTTGTCAAAACTGCAAATATTTGAGTAATCTTTTTTTATCAAAGCAAGGAAAGCATTCTAGAAAGCATTTCATTATAGGAGCTGAAACCGGGACCATGAAAAAGGGCTTTCAAGTTTCCATGATGGGACATAAGCTCAGGTGCTTATGATGAGCGCATGAAAATGTGGGCTACAATATATAGTGACACCCATCCAATTTCCTCCATTGCTGCCAAACTTTGAGATCACAAACAGGTCAGTCCCCTGTTGGTCATTTGCCAGCTCAAATAAAACCTTCGCTTCGCTTGCTGGCTGAGACTACTTTTTTACTGACGCTCCCAAATCTGAAAGGGGTGGACCGTTAAGTGCGATGTCTTGGCTGGGCGCTGTTAAAAATAAATAGTACAGTCACGTTTGCCTTTCACTCCATTTTTCCCCTCATTTATTCCCTTCCTTTTTCTTCCTCCATTTCTTTTTGCCTTTTTTCCCGTTTCCTGGTCGATTGAGCTATACATTTCCCATTCAGACAGTCTGTATGTTACTGTTTTGGATTACAGTGCTGGCCTATTGACAGGCACTTGGACTTTTTGGTTTATAAAATTGTGTTCAAGGCACATTGGCAGCCAGCTTGGTAAGTTCAGTCAGTTCAGTTCAGTTTTATTAACCATCTAAATAGCATATACAAACAATATCAAAAGGGGTGGGAAGGCCAAAAGAGCAAAGCTAGAAAAGGGGCCCCCCATAAATGTGCCAAGAAATGCTACAACATGTACAAAACAAACAAAGCAAGTGTAAAACGACCCCCCCAAACAAGACAAGTGAAGGACAGACAACATGATTGGCACTAAATTGGATGTCAATGGCGGATCCAGGATTTGAAAAATGTACCGGGGGCAGAAAGGCCCATCTGGGCCAAAATAGCTCAAAATGGGCAGACCCTGCAAGAATATGCAGAATCCACCGGGGGTTCGCAGAACACAAAGGGCGCGCGCCCCTCCGCCCCTTCCCGGATCCGTGCCTGATGTTAATATAAATACAACAAAAAAACAATATACAGAACGAGGGGGTAGGTGCATTGATTATAAAATAACTGCAATAATAGTTACAATAATACTTTAACACTAACAATAATAATAGCAATAATAATTAAAGTTTTAACACTCTAGTATAACAGAGATTCTCTCTATCATTTCTTTACATCACCGTGCAAACATTAAGTAGCTTAAAAGATAGAAATAATTAAGGATATTTTTTTCTTGAAAATCCTGGAAGATGGAGAATTTTTGAGAGTGTCAGCAATATCATTCCACAAGCCACGGTCCTTGTCTTCTAATGGGTGCATACCAAGGTTGGTTCTAAAATTAGCCGGACGTAAGAGATTGGAAGACCTGAGTACCGTATCTGTGGATTGATTTGTTTGAAATGAAGAAATACTGAAGTTTCATGAAGATTAGCATAACAAAAATTTATACATAAAGTCAGAATGCTAAGCTTATGAATGTATAGATATTGAGTGTACGTAATTGCAGGAATAAGGGAGGGGTATTGGGCAAAGCAGGGGAATTGTACGAGTCGAATAATCCGCTTTGTTTTGATATGAAGTGTCTCTAAATCAGAATTATTGGCATCAGCCCAATTATACACAATATGGAGATACGGAAGAACTATGTGCTATAAAGAGAAAACAAATATCGTTTGTACGAATATGTTTAGTCTAAATAAAATTCCAGTGTTTTCGAAAACAGTATTTGCAATATAGTGGTATGATGATTCAACTCGACATTCATCGATAACAACACCAAGAAATATTACAATAGGTACTCTAGTAATTATGACCACAATTTTAAGAACAACCATTGGATGGGTTCGATTACATACATCTGTTCATGAAAACAATATAAAAGTCTTACGATATTGAGAGACAACTATTTATTTAAACCAAGATGAAAGAGCACAAGCTCGTTATTCGCAGTGGCCATTAATCGATTAAAACAACTACGCTCAGAAAAACTAGTTGGTTGTCATCAGAGAGATAAGAAAAGCCGAATTTTTAGTGGAAGAAACAATATCATTCAATTAAATTATAAAAAGTAAGACCTAAATAGAACCTTGCTTTGGGAACTCCACATTTGATTGATCTTTTTTTCTGGAGAGCTAGAGTAGCCATAATTTGGTATATTTAGGAGGTGAAACCCCCAAAAAACTCACCATGTAATTCATTCAACCAGGTAACCAAAAAAAAAGAAAAACGGTTTATAAGGTCAAGAAAAAAGGTCAATATTGCACAGAAAATGTCAACATGGGGCCAATATTGTGTACGATTTATCTGGAGTTCCGTATGGGTACAGTGATGTAAATTGGTGGAAAGAGCGGGTTGATGAGTTCTCGACCTGTTAGATTTGGGTGTAAAATATGCTAATAAGTATCAATTTGCATAATTTATGAAAATTTTTACCGCAAGCTGATTGGATGCAAAACCCGGTTACAACATTCATCTCCCAAGCTGGTATCCTTTATGATGTATTACAAGCACTGGGGATTTCCAGGTCGTTCCCACGCAGTCAACTTTCCGGAGCACAAATCGATCGATAATATATTGTGCATGCAACTGTTACAACTGGACAACCGGTCCCTTTTCAAACTAGACGTCGCATATGGTGAAGGCCTTTCTTATGATCAAGCGGACATAGAAGTGGAGAGAATTTGGAGGCACAAAATCATCATCAGTCATGATCCAACCAAGTTGCCAATTTCAGTTCAGTTGTTTATGTGAACGAAATTGGGTTCAGGTTTAGTGCAAAGAAGGTTGTGAGGAGATGCGTATGCTGATGACTTGGATTTAATGAGCGAGACATTGGAGTATACTGGAGGGAGAAGTTTTGGAAATGGAGAGCTTGAGAGTAAGGGTCGGAAGGTAAAACCTTGGAAGACAAAGGTGCTGGTGAGTGGGTTGGAGAGGAGGTGGTAGTGAGTAAGGTAGACCATGTGTGTGTGTGTGGGAAGAGAGTAAAAGCAAATTCGTGTGGGTGTGAGAAATGTGGGAAAATGATTCTGGGAGATGCACAAAGATAAAGGAGTGACCCCTAGTTGGCAAGGTTTGTGGTGCAGAAGATGTGAGAAGGAGCTGGAGGGATGGTGAACAGGAGGAAAGGCTGTGTGATGAGGTGGAGTCGTGAAGAGTTCACATACCTAGGGGATAAGGTAGTGGGGTGGTGGATGTGAGGGGGCGTGACAGCTAGAGTGAGGAATGAGTGGGTGAAGTTTAGGGAATGTGGGGGTTGTTGCAGGGACAGATATCCTTTGAAGATGAAAGGAATGGTGTATAAGAGTTGTGTGAGATCAGTGATGCTGTATGGGATTGAGACGTGGTTCTGAGCGAAAATGAGATGGGAGGAGGAGGACAGGAGAGAGAGCAATGAGAGAGCGATGTTGTGGTGTGAAGTGATGGACAGGATGAAGACTGAGGACTGGATGCAGATGTGGGTTTGGAAGAGGTGAGGGACCGGTTGGTGTAGGCGGAATAGTGTATGTTGGTATGGGCATGTGTGGAGGGAAGGATGACGAGCATGTGTTAAAAAGGGGTTTTGAGTTAGAGGTGGGAGTTGAGAGGAGGGGACGCCAAAGAAGACATGGAAGAGAAGGAAGTGGAGGAGGAGAGTATGAGGGTGGGTGAGGACATTGAATCGGGTGATGAAATGGAAGGAAGGGAGTAAGGGCTGGTTGCTGCATATGTGAGGTGAATCCGGCCACCCCCCTTGACGGGGATAAAACTGGATTAAAACTTTGGGTATTAGTAGTAGTGGGAACTTAAAACTACTACTGGCAGTGATTACGTACACAGATACCACAAGGCCACACACAACAAAAAAACTGCAGATAGTTTTCTGGCTTTGAGTAGCTCTTGTTCTGAGTTTCTTAGCACTCAAGAGATTTTTTACCCTGCTAGGTGAATATGAACTATGACCGTCAAAGAAAAAATCAAAGGGTTGTGGCGAGGCACGTCAGTGGCATTAAGCCAAGTTTTCAAGCTAGGGGAAGGAGCTTGCAAAAAGGTTGCCTATATCTACCAGAAACTCTGAATCTACTGATGACGGCAGGGAAGCAAGGGCAATCTTAACATTAACAGAATCTTAATGTACCAATAAAAATGTTTTTTTTTTTTCCCAAACTTCCAGGATCGAATGCAGAAACTTCAGTTGGAGTAGTCCAAGGGCATGATGCTTCACTATTCCTAAATAAATCCACATGAAGCATCAACACACCACTAATTAATGATAATCGAGTGAAATTTGCCAATTCTGTGCCTGCCTTTAAGCCTACTTTTCATGTTCATTTCACTAACTTTGCAACCCCCTTCTTAAGGGCAGCGACCTCCAAAGGGGTCACAACCTCCGGGTTGGGGAAAACCACTTAGCGTGCAGCCGTGGGTTTATCAACAGGTGGCCTGCAACCAATGGGAGTGCTGAAGGCCATTGAAAACTCGGGAAGTGTAAAGTATACTAAAACAAAGTGAATTTGGGCCATCAACGCAGATTATGTGTTTAGCACTCATTGGCCCGCTAACAAATTGAGAACCAATGATTTAGTACTTTGTCCAGTACTTCAAAAAATAAAGGCTATAAATTGTTTTACAAACGGTGAAATTTTGAAATTTATTCATCTAAAACAATACGAGCTGTCACGTCACTTAAATACAACAATGAAATCCAGGGTTGGACCCGACAAACCTAACTTCTAAATTAAATTTCAACAAGTGCACCCTTTCTTTTCAATTATCATAATTGCTATAGCTGTAATAGAGAGTTAAAGGAGACCCTTTAAGCCATGCCAAGCTGGTAAATGAGCAGCGCAGTGACCAAGCACTTAGGAAGTTAGGTGAGAGGGCATGTCGCAACAGGAAGCCGAGCAAATTCTGTATGTTTCTACAAGCAAATGGGGTCCTCATGGGAAACATGGCGACCACCCGATTGCAATTGTAGAGAGGAATTGAAGGTCGTGCACAAATTGTAGTGCCAAAGGTACGGGGACGGGCTGCTGAAATAACTATCTCTATATAGTCGGCTGGGCGGGAAAAAAAACTTCATATGTAACTCCAGAGTTCAAATGCAAAACACATAAAAGTTCGGGCTAGGAAAAATTTGTGTTAATGACAACCAAGAGAATAGAGGTAAATTGCAATACCAACAAAATGCTTTATGAGAGTGCGATATGTAAAAATACTCAGCACGTGCTTCGCACCTTGACACAAATCGTGCGCAAACCGGAAAGCCCTGAACGGGTGGGGGACAGGGCCCGCTTTAGGTAAGGCCCCTGACGGGGGTTGACGGGGCAGAGCCCCGGCCGGAGGTCCAGGGGCGGATGAGCCCCCGGAAGCTCTTGGATTAAAGCTATTCAGAACCTTCAAATTGACCACTGTTTGAGGGGAAATACTAACCATCAAAGAAAGACGAGTAAAGCTTGGTTTCTAACTTGCTCATGAGCAGGCAGAATATACATGTATAAGATTGTACTGCCCAAAGAGAATTGCATATAGGGAGCGCCAGGTCTTTAATGGGTGTGTGCAGGAGCGAGCCCTTTTGGGGGTCCAGGGGGGCGAAGCCCCCCGAAGATCTTGGATTTCAGCTATGCAGAACCTTCAAGATACCACTTCATTTGAGGGGTGAACTGGTATCCAATTCAAAGAAAGACTGGTTCTAACTTTTGCTCACTGCTCGGGGAGTAAAGCTTGTACCGCCGAAGGGGAACTATACACATTATGCTGGCGCCAAGTCTTGAACGGATTGCGGGGCCCCCGGAAGCTCTTGGGATTTAGCTATTAAGAAAGGTATTTGTGAAGGGATAGTAATTAATTCAAATGACAGCCAGTAGAACTAGACGTTTATGGTGTGGGGGCTAGGAATCGATCCTACCCAATTTTTTCTTGACCATTCAGGTCCCCGACTGAAAATTCCCCTTATACTGGTGGACCAAACTTGGGGAATGGCCAATGGCTCCCGTCTTAGTCGTTGAGGAACTCCTTTTTTTCAATTTCTGGTAGTCGTGAATTTGCTGGACTTTTTAGTGAACCCTTTGTATAGTATAAAGAACATCATTCTAAAGCACTTACAGGCACCCAACTTGATGCTGTGTCAGACTGCAGTCGACGGTAGTTGGGAATCACAATCGTCCCATTCGGGTGTCAGAAGTAATATTACAACCAAACCTGAACAAATTGTGTTAGGATGGTCAAGCTGTTCGTAAGCCTTTTCGCTTGCGTCTGTATGGCTTTGCCAAGAAAGACCTGTGGAAAGGAAAAAAGGCAAAAACGCAAAGCACCGTTGAATATTGAAGTCTCAATCTTGCGTATTGCTTGAATACATTCAGTTTATTGGCTGGCGAAAAACGCTGCAGTAAGGTAAGTTTTAATCTACACTATTTCAATGTTTAGAAGGAATTCTTCACCCAGTATTCCACGGTGGGTAATATACATAAGGTGACGGAACGGTGCATGGGTAAGATTGGCCAGGGCGCCAAAATAACCGAAGGCAATTGCCTTAGGTTGCCCCTCTTACATGGCCTAACCACGACACCTTGAATTATGATGATGTCACAGCCTTCAAAACTTGGAAAGCTGAGAACGGGGATCTAGGAACTGATGTTTTAACCAATTTTATTAACTTGATAAGCTTTGGTAACTGAATTTTGG
>JAMKCH010050367.1:0-11312 GCA_023653785.1 Ophioderma brevispina
GTTGTGAAATTAATATTACTCGCATGCCTGGAGCACAGATTATATTCTTAATGACCCCATACAGTTTTTCATGGGTCAAATAAGTAACAATTACCTTTTCTAATCAGTTTACACAAATGTGAGAATTCATTTCTCCGATTAAACAGGAAAACGTGAAAATGTGAAAACTTGACGGCCACAAAAACTGGCCCTGTCGTATTACGATTGGTGGGGGTAAAGGCCGGGGTAAAGGAACCTGCATAAGATGGCATACGGGTATTGGAGCACTTTCAAGACATAATTTCGGTATTGACTTACATTGTCTTAGGCCGGTGTGAAAGTAATCATAGACCGGGCTCCATAGACGACAACGGAATAAAGCATGAAACTAATGTTGCGTGAAGAGTCAACTGAATCGATTGCCCTATTGTTCACCATTGTTCCCGGACTGTGAGCCCGGAGGACTATATCTCCTGCCACACCGGTATTTCTATTTCATAGTCTCTTGCTGCAGTACTTATTTATCACATAATATATGTGTGTGACTTTCACTAAGTTTGAGCATACAAAGGTGAACCGGACAAGAACCGAGGAGGAGACCAAAACTTGTAGTTGAAGCGAAAGCAAATAGCATGGTTACCTTTTAAGGCCTAACCCTTCGTACCCTTCGCATCTACTTCACATAATGTGTTTTATTCCGTAATGGAATAAAGCATAATTATATGGTACAGAGTATAGTGCGAAGGGAATATTGTATTTATTCTCTTTTGATGTGCATAACAACTATAGGAATTTAGGTTTAAAACACAAAATTAACGTAAACGACATTCTTCTGTATATAAGAGAACAATTACTTCAAAGGGATGTTAACAAATCATGACTCAAACTGGGGGGTCTTAACACAAATGACCATACGGTGATAGACCGCCAAAAATGGTTTCATTTTCATCTTTCTGACATGAATAAGCTTATATAGAGATGGGCGAAAATGTATGTTGGTCGGAAAATTAGACAAAGTTATTTTCTTAATCTGGAGCCAAAATTTTCCCAAATTTGCTGAAATGTTGTAAAGTTTGAAAACAGGCAACATTTGTGCTAAATTTGGTCAAAGCTCTGCATCTCAGGTATATTTTCGCGTCAAATTTTCGCCACAAATTGATACAGATATGCGCACTATACTTTAAGACTCTTCGGAGGCGAGTCCCTGACTAAACCAAACTTGAGAACCTCCCCTCGGGGACTCCACAGCAGACTAAAAAATGAATGTGTTAAGAAACTGACAACAATAAAACGAACAATTTACAATCGATGACCACGCGCTATAAATAACTTACATCTCACAAGAAGATAAAATTAAACAGTTTGGCACAGTACGATTAGATTGCCTTGATGTTATCAATTAAAGTGTATGGTGGAATAGCCAAGCCTACAGCTGCAAAACATGCAGGGAAGTAGAAAAGAGCAAATCCTATTTTCAAGCAATTTTCTATATCGTATTCAATAATAATAGAAAATGATATCGTGCGGAAATTTTTGGTGAAATTACAGCTTTTATTTGGCCTATTTATTTACGCACGACCAGGTCTCCACTTATATACCCTCAGGACAAAAGCTTTGATTTGTAATGTATGAATTGGGATAACTTTATGATTGACCAAGTCGTCGCTTTGAATATAAAACCCAGTGTTTTGAATTTAAGAAAACTAAGAGGAGGACTGATGTAGAAACAATTTCCTTCAAGAGGCAGGACTCCAATTCCCCTATTTACATGTATTTTGTGTACATTTCTTCATAAAACATTATTTTTGATTTTTTTTTTAAATTTGGGTGTTTTTTTAATAAAGTAATTTATATTTAAGATTGAAAAGGTCAAAAATTCTTTCATGAAGAAGAGGTAAGCATACAGAGCGTTACATTGAAACCGATGGATGGCCGATATTAACACTTAAGAGTGCGTGTCTGATAAAACCACCTGAAATTCCATAAGTCAGGAAGATGAAGGTTCTTGAAATCTCTTGATATTTTTTCTATGGGTATGTATGGATGAAACATTTCACTTGGTGGAATAATTTCCCTCTTACATATACCAGTGTTTCTAGATTATATTGCCTGGATTTTGCCAATTTCAGCATTTTTTGAGGATATTTAAATACCTCATTATTTCATATTTTCAATATATCTTCTTATTAATTTGCACGATAAACCTCATATTCCAGGAATATGTTATTTATTATATTGTTTGTAAATGCGTATGAAAAAAATCGGTGTCTGTGCATGTCTTCAGTGTTTCTATTGTGTGTAAACATGTTAAAATAGCGAATTTTAAACACAAAAACGTGTCTTTTTTAAATTGACGTTTTTCTTTCGGGCAGTAATTTGTCTCTTTAAAACTGGTATGAGTACAAAGTCTAAGGACTGTCCAAGAAAATATAAATTTTCACCGTTGGGTTTTTGCATTTTAGTTTAGGAAAATTCCATTTTATATTTAACCCTCATCTTACCCATCCTTTTGAAACACATTCAGCAAGGGGTGGCTACCACCCCTCCGGGATTCCTTATTAAGCACATGTTACTTATAGTTTTGGTACCAATGGATAGCTCATGCATGACTTCCCTATTACATTGATACCAAAATAAGTATCAACATACCTGGTATAATGTCACAATCGGGTAATGAAATCAATTTCAATGACATAGATATACACAGTGTACAATGGGCAAACAAGTAAAGAATATCAGATTTGCAGATTTAAATCATTATTTTACGTTATAAAAAGCAAGTTCAGTGGATTATTCATGACAGATATATTATGGTAACATTATAGTTTACAATACCTACACAATTAAATATCAAAACATCAAAGTCTGACAGGGGGGCTCTTTATTATGTGAGCTGTAATAATTAGATGAAAATTACCGCATGAACAGGCCAATGGTTGATTGCCTGATTGCCAGGTTTATCGATAAGCTTTTGTTTGATTTGATTTGATCTGAATTATTCAGAAAACATCTTGGGTAACCCAAGAAAGCCTCTACAGAAAGCTTTTTTTTCATTGGGGTTCATTCCAGGGGCCTAACCAGCTCCAGCTTTTTTTTTTGGGGGGGGGGCAAAGGGGGCGCATCTATTTTCAGGGGGAAAATATATATTAAATTTTGTTAGTACAGTATAGGCCTATGCTGTTTTCAATGTAAATTGGTGTAGGTGCACAAAATTACTAATTCCACAGGGGAGCAAGAGAGGGCAACATTCCCCACAAGGGGGAAGCTGACCCCCTACCCCCGGTTATGCCACTGGTTCATACACCTGAGGAAATGGGTCAGGAAGGGATGAGGCCAAAGAAAAGTTTGTTCGCAGTAGGTACACCATAAACCTAAATGCGAAATGCGTTTATTTTTAATTTTTTCAAAAGGATTTTCACCAGAAATGGCTCAAATCGGTCATATGGTAAGTCAAAACAGGTCCAAACGATATTTGACTGTGAAACGGTGGGCTACACTCTGTAAATATAATTGAAATTTATGTTTAAGGAATAATTTCTATTCTATTTTTACTGTTCTTCTTGTGCTGATAAACCGGCTTCAATATATGTCCAAGTAACATAGATGTCATGCTCACACTGAAAGAAAATAGTTTCCTAACCGACTTAACATACAACAATTAATAAGAAAGAGAAAATTCAAATTACTTTGGACCACCTATAAAAACGAAAAACAGTGGGTAACTTGCATGGTCCCAAACACGAACCCGATACTTTCTATTAATGCCAAATAAAAATGTTGGAATTGCTCACTCTTGTTTCTATCTTTTTAACATATTAGACCCCTTTTTTGTCTCGTACGCCTATACAAGACATGCGTAGTAGAATCGTAGTAGAATTGTAATGTAATGTAGCCACGTTTTATTATTTTTAAACACCTTTTAATGGGTCAAAGAAAAAACTTATTATATGGATACTTTGCATTATTAAAAGTAGGTTTGCCACGTGAAGTTATGCCTAAATGTGTTTAAAGTAAGTGGTCCAATTTACCACACCCAATGAGGTAACTTTGTTCTCTCAAAAAAAAACAAAATTGTGCGAAAGAAAAGGTGAGATGGTGTCAACTACAATCCCGGCGTAGAAGTTTTTTTAGTATGCCGGCCTCATAGCCCACCTACAATGGTAAAGAATAGGGCACTCGATTCAGTTGACGCTTTATTCTGTCGTCATCTATGGAGCCCGAAATATGGCTCCCGGAGGACTATATCTACTTTTATACCGGTCAAATTTAGTTCCCACCTGTGATAACTTTTATGTGCATTGAAGGTGTATAGCATCATTGAGATTGCACTGAAGTATTAATACAAAGCTTGAAGCCAACCCTAACACTTAATTCCCCCCCCCCCTGCCCCACCAATCAATGTTGGGGGGGGGGGCGGTCTTAAAGAGCATTTCAATTAAATGTTTCAACATTGACCGGAGAGAGGGAGGGCTTCCTTTATTTTGATGTGTGCAAATTGTGCCAACGATTTTGTCCTACGGTAGATTGTAGTAGAGTAAAAAATCATGAATAAAAAAATACAGCGTTCACGGGACGGACGCTCTTTTGCCATCACGGTTTTTGAATAGGGACAAAGGTCACATGAGGTCACCGAGGTCACATAAGGTCACCAACACGTGGGACAGACTCCCCAAGAACCATTGTATTCAAGTGTCATGGAAATTCATTGACATAATACACCCAAGCAATTTGATAATTCTGACCACTTTGGGCCATGACCTCTAGATGACCTGTGACCCCACTCTTGAGAGGGGCAACTTGTGGGGCACTACCCAAGGACCATTACATGCAAGTGTCATGAAAATACATGTATGTGGAAACACAGTGGGTAATTATGATTAGGCTTAACATTTTTACCACAGACAGACGGATACCCACACTACCAAAAGCAATCCATGTGTGCCCTCTTGCAGACGACACAAAAATGAAATTTAAAGTCAAAATGCCAAAGTAACCCTTTAGTTACGGTACCCTTTACATTAAAAAGGGTGTGTCAGATTCAAATGTAATTTTGAATTAAGGTATGTCAGCAGTGGCCTCTTACGCAGAGAATTATGTTGTAATCGGGTGGAGCAACTTTGAACTATGTAGTAATTTTACTGAAAATCTACTTTCAAGTGTGCGTATGGAGATGTTTGTGTGTGTGTTGTGGGTGTGGGTGTGGTTTGGGTGTGTGGCAATGTGTGTGGTGATTTATGATTGTGTAGAATAAGTGTAGTGAGTGGTCATCCTAGTTATTATTTTGTATCTGACCAGTAATATAAGCACTAATCTGAGCTTAAAAGAGCATGTTTTAAGGGTGCATTTAAGGCGTTTAAAATTAAATATGTGGATAACTTTAAAATTGTGTATTTACATAAGGGGGCAAAAACCCAATGGTGATTTTTTATATTTTGCAAAGTAATACCAAAGGTTATGTATGACATAGATTTTTTTCTCCTGGGTGACTGCCTGTGAAAAAAACAATGGCTCCAATTTTAATACTATTTTAACGCAAAAATGACAAAATCGGGTTAATTATGTAAGCATTCTTCCAATACTGATTGATGAAGAGTAAAAAATTTATGTGCTATACATGCTCTATGAGGTTATTGAAACTATGTATAAATATCAGTGTCAGACATAACAGAATATCAGTGTTACAGTTTAAAAAGCAATATGCCATGTATTCGGCTATTGGTGATTTTTTTAAGATAGGGCAAAATCTGGTATTTTCTGTCTAGAAACACTGCTTCATGGTAGACTGAAATTATTACTGTCATGAAGAATAAACCATCAATATAGATTCATATGACAAATATGGAAGGATTTGTCCAACATTCATCTTCCCGCCATCAGGTGGTTTTCTCTGACAAACACTCTTAAATGCATAAGGGGGATCCATGTGGACCCAAGAGTTCGGGGTTTTTTTGCGCGCCATATTTTAACGCTAAATTAGTTTTACCCAAGATTTGATATAATTGCCTAAATATCAGTTGCGCATATTTTGGCGGAAAAAAGTCAAATCGGCCACGGCGTTATTATGCTATTAGCATTTTGGTGGTGCTATACAAAATCTGTTTCGCCCCTTAAATCGTACTGGCGTAACTTTTTTTTTTTATTTCAGCAATGTAAATGTATTTATTTTCTCCTATTATGGTCCAATTTTATAGAAAAAAAGTCCTTTTGTTTTTTTTTATTTTGGAGCGGGAGAATTTGGTGCGTGTTATAGAAATCGTTTTTGGACAGCCATTTTAAATACACTATAAAATTATCCCTAAAAAGGATTAAAGGTCGGGAAAATTAAAACCCTGTTTCATATACGGTATGTGTTTTTATATCAGTGCTACTCTTACATTTTTCTTTAAATAGGCAATCGGAGATGCACTCAAATCACCTTTAACCCCCACTGAGGTCTAACACCTTTCTAACAGCAACTCCGATTGGTTCATACATGATATATTAGTTATCCCCGGTTTGTTCACGCAATACGGAAAATAACTATGGTGGGTGCTGTATTCACATGAGGCCGAGGCCGAATGTGATACGCACCCAACCCATAGGTATTTTCCGTATTGCGTAGAAACAAACAGGGGAACCGAATGTATAATTAGTAGAAATGAATATGTGAAGTGGTAGCCTCAAGTAGATCAGATCTAAAATCTGGAATAGCACAGCAGAGGTTAGTAATGTTCATGGCAAGACTAAATTTTCTTTCCAAACGATATTAAAAAACAGGTGCAGTAGGGCCTAGACCACAGGCCTCTGGGCTAGTCTAGGCCTATCTCAGTATATAGGGAGGCCTACAAAGTACAAAATCAACAACATAACTTTTTGTAGGACAGCTTTCCCCAATGCCCAATAAGGCAGTCCTACTCCTAGCCAGGCTGCCATGTCAGAAGCACTGCACAGTAGTTGAATTCTCAGACAGTGGCAAGTATGCCATGCCCACTGCCACTGTAGAAGAGGAACATTTAACCCACCTCTTTGAAAGACTTACTGGCAGTAGGCCACCATTTCTCTAAAACACCAGGGAATTTCCCAATGTATTTATACATGAAGAAACATAGAAAAAATTACTGTATCAATATGTTTGCATTGCTTAATCACAAACAGCAGTGAGTTACAAAACGGGCCATATTGGATTGTGCTGTCTCAGCGGGGGGTTGGCAGAGCAGTCTCTTCCACAGATGCACAAGATCATTACATACATAGCGTTTATGTCTGTTAAGTAGGGGTATAATAGTGGGTGATAATCATACGTAAGACTGGGATATATTCGTGGTTAGCAAATTCTACCACGCAACGGAACTATATTTAATATAAGTGGACTAGTTAACCAATGAGATTCAAGTATAAGTCTACTAAATGATAAGCATGAGATCCACCTGAGTAACCATCAAAATAGACCTTCAGTTATTTGTACAGAACTTTAAAGATGTTCTTCGGATACCACGTTTTTGATTGGCTACAAATACATCAGTTACCCATGTATAACCAATGGAAAATCAGCCGGCAGACCTCAAGGGGATTAAGAAAAATACAAAAAAAAGTCTATGGATGGTATTCTATATAAAGGGAGTCTAATTTTAGGACCAGAGTTTTAACCCGGGTTAGTCCTATGTGCGTGGTACCTATTTTGCCTTCCTACATACTGTGAAAAGTTATATGTAACAAACACAAAAAAAAAAAACACCGGGGGGTGAGAAAATTCCACGTGGGATGTTCCGGCCTATCCATGAGTGAATGTTCTCACCCGTTACAACCCCCCCCCCCCCCCACCCAAAAAAAAAACAAAACACAACACAAAAACAGACACAAAGCACATTTTAGAGTATGTTGGAAGGAAAAAAGTCCACTCCTGTAGGATAACCCTAGGTTTAAATCCAGGCCTAAAGTTAAACTTTCCTTTCAAATACCAGCCTAATCAATTATGCAAGTGAAATTTCTTATTTAATAAAAGAATTTTTTAATTGAAAAGTTACCAATAACAAATAATATATAATAATAACTGATTGTGACTATTGTTAAATCACTGACAGGAATTTAGGGGACCCAGTTTAGAAAGCAAATTCTGTGTTTTACACTTCTTGACATTGCCAACACATCGATGTAAAAGAAAATCTTTTTAAATTGTTCACTTAACACAAAATGGACAAAATTACGTACACGATCCGTCTACCTTTGCCATGGAACGGCGGCCATATTGAATTTAAGGGGACCGTAAGAGAACCTATTTTTGCGGGAACCAATATTCTTTTTGTTCTACTATACCAATGAAAAATGTAAAGATTATAAGTATTGTTCATGTCACTACGGCGCCTTTTTTTTAATTGTTTGCTCTCACTTTATGCAATGAACTCAAAAATGAAAATCATTACCAAACTCGTATTCCTAACTCCCGGTCCCTTAAATCGTTGAAATTTTTCATTCACTTTTACACTTAAGTATATTGCAAAAAAATATACATCAAATCCAAATAATCGCACTAATCCCCGTGCTTCTCTTGAATAGTCTGGGAGTAACCACGCCATGAAAATACCAAGGCATTTGGAAAAGGGGGCAATATTCGCACTGACACGTAACGCCTTGTTCCTTTGTTGAAAAGTCCGACCATTTAATGCCAAACACAAAATAATGATGACATTTGGAAGGGTCAGCTTTGCTGAGAAAAATATAGTTTGAAGAAAAATAGAATAAAATATACCAGCAACTACGGGCTAATGACAAGCGATTTGGTGAGAATACTATTATTGTTTATTGATGGCGTATTCATACTTTCTCTTGTCTTTCTTTCTGAAATTTACGACACGCTCTGTTGATAATCTGTATACTACAATCCAAATACAACAAGATTATTTTTATATGCACCACAATAAAAATAATTGCTCATCTGATAAAATAAACTTCATCTGTCTATATGAATAAACTCACGATGAAGCTTAGTTAGAATGAGGACTGAGATAAGGCACAGTGTGACAAAGTGGTTCTAAATAGATCCGCCAACCAAATGTCGTATTATGGTTCCATCTCTCTCCTCTCTCTCTCTCTGTCTGCTCTCTGCCTCTCTCTCTCTCGCTTTGGTACAATTTTATTTTCCTTCTGCACATCATGTCTTTACATTTTGTCTAGAATTGCAGTCTAATTCCACCTGTCCGCCTTATATTTCTCCCATCTCGACCCTAATTCTATAGATTCTTCTCTTTCTTTCCACTATAAGTTACCGCCGACCCTCATAGTCCTCATAACCATCTCATTGAAAATACATTTAATTCGCCCGAGGTTCATGTCACAAAGATTGGAATGAAGTAGCTGAAGTGATCTTTAACATAGAACGAAACTCAAAAATTCTTGTTCTGATCTTTCAGTGTTTATTTTCACGGTTTGATGACACGCTATCGCGTTTATACTATTCAAAACGGAAAATCTTCTTTGGTTAACAATGCAATTCTTATTGGAAATCCATTCAAATGAGTGTAACTTAGCAATTTTAATAACAAATTTCCCCGTACAAGACCAATAGTTTCAGTCGCCATATTTGTCCCAACTTATAATAAACATTAACTCTTTGGGGGTGGTGTGGTGGGGGGGTAGGTTCTCCATCTTTTTTTAATATCATCAAAGTTTCCGACATGGATTATAACGCTTGGGTGAATTGAGGATGTTTTGCGTGCTATTATAAAACACTTGTAACAGTTGTTTAAAGTAATACTGATCTTACCCATATCATAGCGGTAAACCTGCCTCATATACACTGTGCTTTCAAAGTTCGTTGTGCATTAGAAATGGTCATTTCATTTTATTGAGTTTATTCCAGTCCACACAGCTGTGGGCCGCAGACCATAGGTTAATGGCAAAAACCACAATTAAATAAACGTTATTTCTTATAAAGGGACAGTTCGTGATTTGAGCACAATTTCCTTGTATATGATCGTCTATATTATCCTTAGCTAATCTTTCAAAATTTAATCAGAATGTTGCATTTCTGCAGTGTGTTATAAAATAAAAACTTTTTATTTACATGCCTACTACAGATACGGCTATTCTATAAATTTCGGTGCCATTAGCTTATACCATTTTAGGGCTACCCCTAGGCCCTGTGTTGCTAATTCGTGTACAAAAATACAAATTACGAATTCTTCAGAACAAATTGAATTTCCAAGAAGATTAGGTAAACAAAATATACGGGCCAACAGTTCAGATGATATAAAAATTTAAATTTCTTTGAAGTAAATCGGAGATGAGGCTGTGGATCACGAAAGCCCTATAAGGTGTGAGATAGGAATGTTCCGCTTGCATTCTTGTGCGCCTTTCAAGAAAACTAATATAAATAAAAGAGTAGCACTGATATAAAACACATGAGATAGGATATGTTTTTTGCATAACCCCTCATAGAAATATTAATTTTGAAAGAGTTTTTTTTTAAATGAGTGTTTTTAGAAATTATTGTTTCTTTAGAATGGGAACGTCTACAGATGTAATTCTTTCACACAAGAAGTAATTATACAGTGTTATACTACGTGAATCAAAAAAATTGTGCAAAGATTAAATATGATCTTGACCTTAATGCAATCACTATATCATGGATTTCTTGTTGTTTTTATAAAAACACATCTAATATACCTTCATATGTTGAAAAATGAAAGAAATCGACTGAAAAATACGCTAGATAGGGCGGGCTTTGTAAACACACCCCTTTTTCTCCATTCCTGTGGGATTTACACACATTAAACTTGTGTTTGTGAGAATGTACAATATGATGATGCCTTTGTCAATTTAACTTAATAAATGTTACATTTTCTTGAAAATTTAACACAGATTATAAAAAGGCTTCCCATTTACGAAAATGGGATGAGAGTTTATTTTTGTTGGTTGCAATTACCTTTTCAATCTAGATAAGCATTTCAATGTTATGAATAAACCCATTTATTTTGGGAATCTTTTGGAAATTTAGATTTCCAGATATATTGTAATTTATTGCCAAAGGTGGATTAGTTATATTGAAACAAATTATCCTCTTTATTGCAAGCAATATCAATACCAGCCGTGCTTTTAATCCAAGTAAAAAAAGTTCATCCCAAAAATTCCGAACAATAATATAATTTAAAAACAAATGCTCAAAGGTTTAAAATTCATCATGACGATTCTGTGCAGAAATTTAAGGTGAACATTTCTAGAATTAGCATCAATATCGCATTTAAACGCTAAACTAAAAATATTTATCCAGTCACGGACATGATTAAATTATCCCATTTAGGACATAACCTATCTGGATAAACGCTCACATTTTCCAAAAGTCTGGCACGCGAATTTTA
>JAMKCH010050368.1:0-10734 GCA_023653785.1 Ophioderma brevispina
AGGTTGAGACCTCTTCAACCCACTTCCTTCTACCAAGTTACATCTTTATACGCCTTATAGAACTCCAGAAAACTTTATACAAGCCTTGCGGGACCATTTTTTCTAAAATTATCAATTAGATACTTAATTACCATATGTTTACCCACAATCTAATCAGGTCGAGACTCATTTTCCAAAAAACCCACTTTCCAACCAGTACATCATCGTAGCCTTACGGAACTCCAGATAAAATCGCACACAATTGGGCCAAAATTGACATTTCCGTGAAGTATTGACCTTTTGCCCTTGTCCTTTTTTCCCACCCCCTGCAGACCCAGGGGAGGACCCTGGGGGAATGAAATTACATTGTTAGTAGGTTGTTTTCCCCCTCCTACAATATATCCAATTTTTGCTACTCTCGCTCATCAGAAAAAAAGTATGCCCAAATGTTCCAGGTTTAACATTTTTGTCACGACTCCATACGGACGGACACACGGACATACGGACGAGTCCCTGTTATAGTCACCTCCCGAACTTCGTTCGGCGGGGCAAATAGTATTAATCTTAAGATTTTGTTAAAACATAACATCTCTGCACCATGTCACCACAGGTATAATGTTTCTACCAAGAGATAACTTTTAATTATCTTTCATTGCTTAATATTTTTTGTTTTTATGTAGCATTTACAGTTCATAATAATTAGCATAACAACTGTTTAAACAGCATTTCCTCAGATACACATGGTGAATAGTCTTCACTGAGACTGCTGTAGAGAGTACAATTGAAACTTTTCCTATTGTTTTACTTTTTTAGGTATCTGTAAATCAATTGGATAACCTTCAGCAATCTGAGAATAACCTTACACCAAAAGGTGGCAACCTTTAAGATCAGCAGTCCTAGACTTACAAAATACCATTAGGTCCAAAACAAACTCTATAAAATATAACTACTCAGCATAACACTGTCTTGTCTGTCCCTTTAATTAAATTCTGTACATTTGGATTCATTTTCTCAATCTTAATAATTTAGACTATAGTCCAGATCTGAAACCGCAACCCGACCTGTATCCCCCTGATGTACCCAAACAAACAAATACTTCTATGCACACACGAACAAACGGGTCCTGATACATTTTTTAAACACAAGATGCCTAGGCGCATATGAGGCAAAATCATTGGCTAGCTTTTGCATTGCTGTCAATCAAACATAGCATGTCTCTGACCAGAGGGTGTATGGAGTCCACCCAATTCAATCAGTTTTGGGAAATCACAAAAATTCTATTCTTACACCCTCGTTTACTCATTATTCACTAGGAATTTATTTTCATGATCATGAAATGTTTTGATATTGGGAAACGCTTTCAGCCTGTTTACGGGGATTAAGCGCTATATAAAAACTGATACTCTTTTATTTCTGGTTCTTTAACTTGCTTGAACACTTTTAATCCTTAAGTACTGACTGTGTAGTATAAGTATAGACACATTGCAATACATTTTGGGATTGGTTCAAAACACCATCTGGTCTCTGACTGGCTTGAACACATTAACTTGGGAATTATATCATCTACGGATGTAACAAATGTTACTAAATTATTCAGCATTTTCTCAAAAACATAAATTCTTGAACTTAAAGCACAAAAATGATTTACAGTAAGATGATCTTAGATTGATGAGCCACCTGCCTGCACATCACAGTGCGTGTCAATTCAGAAGAAATAATGTATTTTATGTTGTTTAATGTATTTTATGGGTTGACCACGTAACTCAAGTAGGGATCACATGATGCATAATAATGTCCAACCCTGTATGACCCTTAGATGACCTCTAACCCTAAGATTTGAGGTATTTCCAAGTCCTCTATCTCCTCCAAGTCTCTTTGAAATTCATTAGATTAAGAACCACGTGATGAACCACAAGTCTCAAATTTTTGCACATACATACCTACATCTGGACATCCATCCAGACATCTATTCATAAGTTACTTATTTCAGAGTCCCCTGCAAAAATACTTGGCAGGGGCACATGTCTTGTGACTAATACCGCACGCATTGTTACTGATACAAGCATAACATTTTGAAGCCACCATAGATTGAAAATGATTCACTTCAGAAGCTGATTTCAATGTTATAATCCCACACTCAAAATAGGTCCTTCCATAAGTGGAACATAGCATAATACTGTTACATCTTGACCCGTTATGAAGATCTTCGCTACTTCTGTAATGATTGCCGAGTCTTGCTTTACATGGTGAAAACAGTCTCTGAATATGGAATTATTCTTTTATTTGGGAGACATACCATAAAATGCATGATACGCTGTTATCAACATGTAACGGAACACCATGTGTGGACTTTGGTATCTGATGTAACGTGCATGACATACATTTGGATATTTCTTAAGAATTGTGTATAATTACATAAAACCCTTCACATCTACTCTATACCGTGTGCTTTATTCCTTTACCAGAATAAAGCATAGATATAGTGTATTGCAAAGGTAATTATGTAATTATGCTGAACTTTGCACTCTAATTCCCAGGTAAGAAGAACATATGTTACATGTTGAGATACACCTGTTAGAATTTAGTCAAAGAATAATGATCAAGGCAAATAATGCCGTGAATGCTAAGCAACTTTGTAAAATACTTGTTTGGTGATTACATAACCTGAATCAATCTTTACCATTAAAAGACAAGACAAGATCACAAACTTCAACACTCATACTCCATGTTCATAGAATAACTCTTATAACTTAACCACATTGGATTTCAGCAAAAAATATAATATTCAAAGAGCGTTTCATCATGTAGTGAGTAATATGTGCTAATCGGTGCACGTGGTGATAAAAGCATGAAATTTTGGCACCAGTTTGGGCAGTTCTAAAAGGATGTTTTGGCTTAGGGGCATCGCAGATAACAAAAATGGCGCTTATTTTTCAAAATGGCTGCATTTAGGTATTTTAGCTCTTTTAATGGCCGAAATGTGTTTTGATTTGTTGTTTTGGGCTACCAAAACATCATTTTGACCAAACAGAGCAATGCTAAAATATAATTTTATTTATGGGTAAGTATTCTGTTACAGAAATGGTGGCCCTTTTCCAAAATGGCGTTCTTTTCCAAATGGCTGCCAATTCCCATATTTTTACAAATTTTCATCGACTGAATATGCATATTTTTTCTACAAAGCATATTTTTTATCACGCACAATGCAAAAATAAAACCTGAAATAGGCAATCATACCAATTTGTTGACTGTTCCTAATGCAGACATTTTGTTACACAGCAATGCCAACACAACCTGTAAATAGTTAATTCGCTACAAAAATAGTCGCCATGCTTGTTTTTATCTTTCTTTGCAGACTGAATGAACTCAAAAATATTTAATAATGGCTTTTGTTAGTTTTTGTTTGATAACAAAATATTGTGAACATTTCCAAAATGGGAGGAGGCTTTTTTGTTGGTTGGTCTAATGATATGAGCATACACTATTGGCACAAGCCTGTATACCGTCGTGAAGGGCTGCCACACATCCCACCAAGGCAGGCAAGTATTCGCTTTAAAACCCAAAGTGTGTACTTAAATCCTAATGCACTGAGTCCTTGTTTGGTTACGATCTTATCCATTATTACCAGTGTATTAATTATGTGCAATAGGTTTATATTGTCCGAAAATGTATTGCTAATGCCAATCGCATTTCCTGTTTTGTTGTAAATCACCACGATGTGATAGTATGGCACTGATTTCTGTACCGTACTCCAAAGAGTAATCAATTCTTCAATAAGAAGAGTTACCAAAATCAGGTGCATGCACACTTTTTTGGTGTAATCAATCATGGCTACCCATTGTTTGTAAAGTCATCAGTGGCCGTTTCAATATGGAACTCATTAAGATTGACAAACAGACAATTTAATTTTTTTGGCCTTAAAAGTCTACAGCAAAAAAGATTATTAGTCAAAAGCAGGATATCAGGTTAACTTATAACTTGATTGTCCTTCATGTTCTTTCTGTCATTGCCCCCGGTATACGATCTTCATAAGTTTTTGAGCTGTTCATATTAATTAATAGTACTAACATCTTGATATAGTGTCCTAGATGCCTCTATACACGTCACTATTAAAAAGGAGTAATATCTCATTATCACTTTATCAAACGACAAATCACAAATTCAAAGATAGAAAAACTTCTCTGTGAAAACAACTAGGCATACATCAATCACCAACTATTAGAATAACTTAAGAGAATAATTTAAGTAGACATTCAAACTATACTGTGCCCAATAGATTAGAATAGAAAGACAACCCATGTTCTTCCATCCTAAGAACATCTCTGAATCGTCAGCTGTGGAGCATCTGTGTTATGTACCCCCATTGAAATTGGTGAAATCTTGATCTTTCCTGGATCAGATGCACTCAACCCCTACCTAACTGGTGAAAACACTATCCTAACAGCTGGAGTGGGGGAAGATAAAGAATAAGAAAGATAAAGAAAAAGTTCCATAGCCGTAATTATGAGGTCTGTTTTAATTGGAAGCCATGCAGTTTTGTAGATATGTTATGTTCTTGACAACAGATTTAAGGACACAACGGAGTAGCTGCATTTTGAACTCACTGAACGTTGGTCACCTCTCTTTCTGGGAGACGCAAAGGGCAATGACTTGCGGATCCCGCCTTGAAACAAGTCATGGACCAATCCAATGGTGCATTTTTCATATGGTCACTCAAAATTACCCATGTTCTTTATCCAGTGCCAGGCAGCCTGGCATAAAGTTGTTAACATGATTTCTCTTTCTTAGTGATGAGTCTAACATGGCACCAAGGTTCTGTGCTTTAGCTTGCAGATGCAAAACGGAATTGTCCAATAATGATGGGCGTAAGATCTAGTCGATCTGAAAGATATAACGGAAATCACCACGTTCTCTGTTGTTCCTTGTTAATAAGGCCAAAAAAAATGTTGTATTGGAGTAACCCCGCCCGACCCTATTTTGAAAATCAATCCCTGTACGAAAGTATACCTACCCTAATTTTTTTATTGATTTTCAAAAATCTTATTTTTCAAGTGTTTTTACCTGATTTTAAACCGATTCTCTCAATATTTTTTGTGTTCTGGTTAACTTTGGCAACTCTCTTTAAGATCTTCAATAATAAGAGTTAAAACGTATCAATATCAATAATAACCATTTCATAGACAATGTGTGATTATTTGATCTAAACAAAAAAAAAAAAAACACCTAATGCATTATGAAAAAAAGCCACCTGCCCTACCGCTTATTTGAAAATTTCTTGTTACTCCAATACAACTTTTTTTTTGTCCTAAATAGCACTTGTTGGATTTACATCAGGATCTGATTACTGCAATGCATCATTCAATCTTATTTATGGCTGCATCACAATCCCAATGGTGGGAAGACAGATAGAGCGTCATCGGTGTAACCGACAGATTGAACACCAGGAGCAGTAATATATCCCTTTAGTAGGGCGAGAACAAGATGAAGTCATACAATCCAGTACAGACCCTGTGGACCTCCACAATCTACCGCCACAGAATCTGATTAAGCAATTTGATCGATCTATATTGAGTTCGGTCATCTATAGGAAAAGAACCAACTTAAATGACTTTTCGTTATTTCATATATACTTCAGGCGGGTTAAGAGTTTGTATGATCCACAGTGTCAAAGTGGCACGAGTCCAATAACCTTACACATGTCTCTTTTGTTTGTCAAGACCAATCAAGTGGATTCTGCGCCGGTACCATGCAGTCTCCGCACGGTGAATTGACGGTATGCTGACTGCATCGAACCATGGAGATAATCTGGCACCTGATTTATACTAATCTTCCATCACCTTTCAAGAAATGGATATAGGGCGATACTTTTAGAGGATGGTGGTGTCCGAGCTGTATTTCTTCAGCTGCGGGATCACATATAAAGGCATGCTTGAGAGCTTGAGAAATACATCGATCCGCATAGGGAAAGTTGTTAACTGGTAACAGGTCCAATCTAGACCTAGGTTTTGAGAGACTGGCAGTATTAGCATCATGTAGACTGTTATGCAGCTTCCTGATCTTGTTTGTGAAAAATTCTGAAAAACTGTTTCGCAGATCTTTTGTACATTCATGGGTACGTAGTGTATGTTTTCACTCTAGAAGTTAAATTGCTGACTACATGGAAAATGTCACGTTTGGTTACATGTAGTAATATCTGGTTGCTATGTATACTCCGTCTTGGCTTATAGGCAAGTAGAGAATGCAGTTAGCATCGAAAGGTAAACACAGAAAAAGGGCACATCTATATCAGAGCAGATCTTTTTATGTTGCAAATTATTCAGTCTGGATACAGGCTGCACTGGAGTGCTGCTTTCAAGCATTTTCCTGTCATCTGCATCCCGCCTGCAACCCCAACTTTGAAGTTTTTGGCTACTTTTCTAAACTTCTGGAAGGGTTGTCCAGACAGATTTCCCACTACGCTTTTCTTTTCTATTCCATCCTCATTCACTTGGACATGGAAGCTCAAGAGATGCCATCATCATTTGAGCCCAACGGTAACCGACTTGATAGGTGCTTCTTTGATATGTTCAGTGAGTGCTGCCTTCCTTGGAGGAAGAGCACTGATTATACATCAAGACCAACAGTACATGTTTTGTACAGACAAGGACTAGTAACTTCTGCTAAATGCCATATTCTGACATTTAGCTTAAGACTGGTTGTTGCTCTCTAGTTGGATCAATATGGATCACATTCAGTTTGAAAAACATGCCTTTTAATGACGTCTGGGCAACCACTTGGTAAGGTTTGCTTTGTTGAGTTTTATTGTGGGTATTACAAAATACCTCTTCATTCAACATAAGAAATAGGATGATGAATCATTATTTCTACAAGGTAAACTGATGCATACATCAGTGTAGCTAAGGTTGTAATTGAAAACCACTGCTACTATCAGAATAACCTAATAGTGACTTTTTAATTCAAACCTATTCTTAAGGCACACCTTGTATGAAGACTTTGTGACTCTATAACAATAACCAAAGGTTACAGTTTATCAACTAGACTATAAAAGAGTAATAAAATGGCGGCCATCTTGAAACTGGCCACCACTGTTGTCACGCAAACTACTTGAAATACTCAAAATAAAACCTTGTTTTTCACGTTATTGCTTGTATGAAAACGACGTTATCATTTTAAATTTCATGTAAATATGTAAAATAGGTGTTAATGGTGGGCCATTTTGGAAAAATGGCATTTGATCAAGTCTTTTTAAAACATTTCCTGTGCATCAAATTCCAATGCTTGAATGCCATAAAGCACTGTATTTATCAGTCCTAATAACATCCAGGAGGGAAATAAATAGCAAGTAAAAAAAAAAAGGGCCCAAGCCATTTTGAAAATGGCGCCGCATTTTAATCAGAGGACAAATCTTCGTATGCCCCCTATAGCTAGAAAGTCTTTCTTATGACATGCCCATAAATGTCCAAATTTCATGCTTTTATCACTAGGTGCACAATTCCCCCCCCAAATTTGCACATATCTACTCTACTAATGGGTTATATTACATTAATACAACAAATTGAACACCCGTACTAGAAAGGAGGCAACCTCAATCACATGATTGAGTTTTCCTTTTATATTCTTGGAGGCCTAATTGAGAACCCAGCACCTCAAATGAAGTTAATGCTTTTTGCTTATACCTCATGTGTTTTTTCTGGCGATAGCTGATTCCCCAACGTCCTGGTGGACGGTTGTAGCACCGCAAGTGGTAAGCAACAACGCAAAGGTAGCAAATGTTGTTACGTTTTGCGTTAACTCCTCAAAAAGGGGGCACCTCAACGCAAACGAACAACTTTTTCCTAAGACCAAAAATTAACTATTTTGGTTCAAAGTGGTCAAAATCATGATTTTAAAACAAAAGTGGACACTTGTTGGTTCCCAGTGGGTTTCTGATGGTTCCGGGAGTCATTTGGCTCCTTCGTGTATAAATGCTGTTGAGCATTGCCTGGGACCCAATCGGCTATTTTGGTTACAAATGGTCAAATAATGATTTTTTTACACAAAAATGGACACTTTGGATGGGTGCCGTGTGGGTCGTATGGTCTGCGGTGTTTCGGCTCCTTTGTGTTTCATGGTTGATGAGCATTGCCTTGAACCCGATTTACTTATTTTTGGTTCACAAATGGTCAAAATAATCAGTTTTAAGATCCCGAAGTGGGCAACTTTTGATATTCCCAATGTTTTTCCCTTTGTTTAATGGTCCGGTGTTTTCGGCTCCTTTGGTTTCAATGGTTGATGAGCAGGCCTGGAGCCATATTCCGCTATTTTGGTTCATATTGGTTAAATATTGATATTTGAACAAGTGGACACTTTGGATGGTTCAAGAGGTTTCTGGATGGTTCCCGGTGTTTTTGGCTCCGTTGTGTAACAATGGTTGTTGAGCTTTTGCCTGGAACCCAAATAAGCATTTCTGGCCATATTGTCAAAATATGATTTTTAAAGAAAAGTGGCCTTATAATTCCCCTATGGGGTCCTGGGTGGTTTCCCGTTTGTTTTCGGCTCCTGTGTGTATTATGGTTGTTGAGTGCATTTCATGGAATCAATTCGGACAAGCTTTGTTCAACATGTTCCTTTTTTTAAGAAAGAAAAAAGTGGACACTTATTCAAAGATGGTTTCTGGGTGATTCTCGGGGTTTTTCGACTCCTTTGTGCATTGCTAAACATTGCTAACTGGCTAATTGCTCAGGTTTACACCCCCAATACCCATTTCTGTCCCATATTGTCATACATATTGTTTTGTAAACAGAAGTGGACATTTTTGGATGGTTCCTGACGCTTTCTGAATGTTCCAGTTGTTTTCGGCTCCTTTGTGTTCAAGTTGATTAGCATTTTCCTTGTATGCCCATACAGCCTATATACTTGGCTCCAATGCTTTTAAACAAAAGTGACACTTTGGCATGTTATCGGATGCCTTTTGGATGGTTACGGTGTTTTCGACTCCTTTTGTGTTCCCTGGCTGACGATCATTGCCTGGATTTAAATCGTTGATTCAAATTTTAACGAGTCTTTACCCATGAATCACTAAACAGAAATAACTGTAAATCTTCATAAGGAACGTGGTACAAACTATCATGGCTCCCTGTTCTAACCATTCACAAGCGTTTCTAGAAAGTTTATTTTTTGCAGATTTTCGCCTATATAACGCTGTATATGGATTGTTACGTTCTTCGTCAAAAACATGGTGCAAATTAATCATTTCAAATCCCCTATCAATTTCTAGTGTTTCTAGTAAAAGTCGAATTTTTCTATTTTTTTTACCTAGTTGCAATATGGATTGCTACGTTTTGCGTTAATGAAATCTAACGATTTTTTAATGATAATCATAACAGAAATAAATATTTTCAAATTTTAATAGAACTTGGTACAAACTATAATGGCTACCTGCTCTACCATTCCAAGCGTTTCTAGAAAAGTTTTATTCCAGATTTTCGCCTCTATAAACGCTGTCTATGGATTGTTACGTTCTGCCGTTAAGTTTTGCCCCTTTTTTCCACATCTCAACGTAAAACGTAGCAAAGTTGTTACGTTTTGCGGCGATGCATATTTTTATCGAATTTTTTCGATGTCAAGCTATCTAAAATGAAAAAAAACCTATAAATGTTCGTCAAAAACATGGTGCAATTATCATGCACACCTCCCCTATCATTTTCAAAGGTTTCTAGAAAAGTCGAAATTTCTAGGTTTTTTTACCTATGTTGCAATATGGATGCTACTTTGCGTTACCTGCAAATTTGATCGAATTTTTTCGATGTCAGGCTATCTAAAATGAAAAATACCTATAATTTTCGGCAAAAACTGGTGCACTTATCATGCAAACTCCCATCAAATTTTAGTGTTTCTAGAAAAGTCGAATTTTCTAGTTTTTTTACCTATTGCATATGGATTGCTAGTTTTTTGGCTGAATGCAAAATCTTAACGATTTTTTATGAGTAATCACTAACAGAAATAAATATTTCAAATATTTAATAAAACTGGTACAAACTAGCATGGCTGCCTGCGCTAACCATTCCAAGCGTTTCTAGAAAAGTTTTATTATCTCAGATTGTTCGCCTATAAAACGCTGTATCGGATTGGTTACGTTTTAGTGGGGGACTGTAAGTAACAGTATCTTATGTATTGTGCAAATCCGGATAAATTGTGAATTTGGTACACAAGTACTTTAGACATTGATAATCAAACATTGATGAAGCACTTGCCACACCCCTTTCATGCCCCCAGCTTGGATTTCAGGTTACACAGGGGTAAATTTTAAAATGTTCGCGATTGTGTTTGAAAAGCACACCATGATGCCTGTTCTGGTTACAAGGATTCAAAAAGGTATAGTTTATACTACCTGTGACTTACATTTTAGGAATTATGGGGTACAAACTGTAAAAATGGTAAAAAAGGGTGTCCATTTTGGTTTGTACATTTGTCAAAAATTAAAATGTTCCAATTATTGTAAGTGTGGTTCAAATTGTTTGGTTTAGCTCATAGAATTAAATAAGAATAGTTTGATTATCTTACGTGTTTGGTTATTAACCAAATGGCTAATAAAGTCAACAGCATTGGCATCTATTGGATTCTATGACCTGTTGACCTATTTTTGTTGGATAATTGAAAACAAGCATAACGATAAGGCAACCTATTCCTTATTTCACTCCTTTAATCTAGGAAACAATTTGCACCACTTATTTTAAGGAATCACAACAACTTTTAACTTTGACCATGTAAACACCA
>JAMKCH010050369.1:0-39420 GCA_023653785.1 Ophioderma brevispina
CCCTTAACAGCAGACTGGACCTTTCACTACAGAGAAGTTTCAGAATACCTGAAGAATTGAACAACACAAGATTACTGGTACATCATTCGAATTTTGCTGGGATTTTTAAAATTTGGGCCGTAAAACGGGAGCCATCTTGAAAATTATCATCTCACTTCCACTGTCTAATGTATCAATTACAACATTTTGCAAGCATAACATAAAAAAGTTTAAGTTGAAACAAGAGTTAATATGTGGGAAAAAATAAACTTTCAATTATTAAACAAGAGTTAATTATGTTGAATAATAACCAATATAATAGGACAAAAAATAGCATATAGGTTTTTATGCAATTTAGCACCTCGGTATATATGTAAATGCACTGCTTGTAATGTTTTTGTAATTTTACAAATTTGTTTATTTTTTGCTTTTTTTAAGTTTTTTATTTTTTTCGTTTTTTAAATTTTCTGTAAACTGAAAAAGGTTTATACGCTTAGCACTTTACAATTCCTTCAGTTCAAAAACGGTTTAATACAACTATACCACCAGAGGGTTTTGTGCTCGTTGGCGGATTTTTTCTCAATTTATTGGACATTATTGTAATTGCCTATGTATAAGTGGTTGGGATGTAACTTTGCAGCTTGTCAATTTCATTCTGTCCATGTCTCACGTATCTACTTACTGAGTTGTAAGGTGTTTAGCGGTGTGAGTGCAAGGGAAGCATGTCGGATGTACATTCTCTGGGTAGTGTCATGACACTTTAAACGCACGGCAGTATGCAAACCCATGAATTTGGGTTAAAAAATCTTAATAACGAAAAAGGGTAAATTAAGATCATAATTTGTATTTAAAGTCAGGTGTGTATTACGTTACGATGGCCATCTTGTTTTTCCGGGATTAGATTAAGAGATTGGGGATGCCACTTCGGTTAGTGTTTTTAGGTAAGATTTTGGGGCGTAGGTATGAACAATTAAACGACATAACGAAGCGACGATGCAAAAAGTGGTGTGAAACCAATATTTAAAAGACCGAAAACATGAAATGCCGCCTTGTTTGACATCTTAGAAAACATGGCAAAATTTAAATGCTAATTTGAACTCACTCGAAAACTATTCCCTTATAAATACCCTATTAGGTTTAGAAGTACACTGTATTAAGAAAAAATGCAAAAATTGCACAAAGAAACCTTAAATTTCTCAAATTATCTGATGTTTTGGCTTTCTGCTGAGTCCGTTCATCGACTCGTCTGAAGAGTGTTACTCTATTCAATCCTTCACTCATTGTATTTCCTTTTATGTGTAACTATAAAAAAAGGTTTTTGACCATTCAATAATGGGACTATCATGTTTCTGTTATACTTGTTTGCCGCTCGCTGTTTATAAAATATGGTCTATAGACAATTAATCAAGTCACACCGTTGATCGGGTAATAACCTCTCGATAAAAGATGGTCATTATGCAGTTGGGTTATGAATCGTTATAGATGGTTAAAGGAAATCTAGGCTGGTTGAATGGATGTGTTGCATTATGGTTGGACATGGAAGTACGGTAGAGTAAAGTACACATTTAGCATGAACCCTATACCGCGACGATAACTAAATCTTTCTGTCGTAGGCCTAAGCACAGAAAGATTTATTTATCCGTCGCGGTGGTGTTGTAGTGCGTTTATATATAATGGACCTCTATCTAACCCGCAGGGAAAGGCGCTTTGTTCGAATACGGTCGGAAATAGGGTGGTTTTCTTTCTCACCAATATAAGATTTGCATTGATAACAAATACTTTTCTGAGCAATCCAAAAGAAATCCGATGAATTGAAAACTTCGACAATAAGACAGGTTCGACTATGTCCGATAATACACACACCGTGTAGTTTCTACTCAATAGCGTTCTTAATTGGATGTTAAACTAAAGGTTGACCATCTAAAGGTCACTACATAGTTGTCTGCCGCTCTACCGCTTTCCCGCTTGATGATGCAATTTACGTCACTACGCAAAAAAGTCAGCATCGCCAGCGGTGACCTTAGCGGCTAAAGCTCGAGCAATAAATCGATCTCCCTGCCGCCGGTCTTGCGCCCTTGCCCAAAGGGCATCGCATTGAGTTTACTTGAATTTTGGAGCGGTGCGCTCGCTTACATAGTTCAAGTCGATAGCGCCGCTTGACTATAATTAGCTCAATCCTGCAAGCGGCGTGCACCAAGCGGTTTGCCGCTGATCGGCAAGCGACATGACACTATGTAATGACCTTTACAGATTCCTCATTGAACATCATTTGAAATGAATCTACGTAACGCTGAAAATTCACGGCGCTGTTTCTTAATGACGATATGTTCCATTTTTTGTATCTGGAAATTCGTCGAGTTTTTATTACAGCTTGACGTTATAATGATAAGATTCCAAAGGAAGAGTTTCAAACACCTTTAATCATCGTTTTGGTTCTGTAGACATAAAATACATGTAGTTTTAGCAATTAGTCGGCGCTTTCATCCTTTCAACTAAAAGCTATGATACAAGTGGTTTGACACATGAGTACCTTCCTCACTCTCGAACAATAAACCTCAGTACGGTTTGATATTTGACATGCTACTTGGTAATATCCTTTATTTTTTTCAACTTTTTGAGGCAACACACCGTTTTCTTATCATGCCTCAGATTCTGCTTGACATTCATGAAGTAACCCCCGCACAATAGGACAGTAATTTGTTTACTGTTTACCTCAAAAAACTATTATATAGCCATAATTTAACCAAACAAAAACACTGATTCATGTTATCGTTATACATACCGAATGCTTATGAATGTTGCAATCACTGACATTCACTTTTTCTTGTTTTGTTTTTTCTTCAGATAACATTGGGATTTTTTTTATCTGCTGATACGAAAGACCGTTTGGAGAGTGATTAAAAACTGAACCAATAATCAGTCAACCGTAGCTGAATTCCACCATGTCGACATACATAAGTGTTCCTTCTGACGCATCAAAACTCGGACAATCTCGGAGCGCTCCAAGTAGCCCTTTCTGGATCGTCGACTCAGCTCCAATTTCACAAGTGCCTAAGTTGTCCAGGAAGCCCTTACCTTCTCCGTCGTGCCTTACTTCTCCAACCGCGCATCAGTCTAACTCTCATTGACCTACATCTCGCAATTCAAAGTGTTCTCCTTGTTTCGATTCACCTCCGTCCAGTGTGCAACATTTCAACTACTACTAATAGCTCACGAAAGCACAAAAAGAATAGCCATCGTATATGCCTCACCTTTCTCCGACGATAAAAGACGCCTAAGAAACCCAGATGATTGTTGCTCGAGCAGCAATTCAGATGATGATGAAGAATTATTAGAGACAGAAAGAGTGAGTTTGCCCCGTTTTACTTCCACCAATTTGGTTCTACCGTAGGAGGTAAATCACCACATTAAGAAGGAGAAATGACTTGCAAGTGCTTCCATCTATTTAGAGTGGTCACCCTAGACACCTCAAAAGGAATTTGCGAAATTAGAAAGCTGCCGATATCTCGCACACCTCCAACTCACCGCAAATTGTGACGTTTTACTCTTGTGCATGGAGGTACCTTTTAACATTACACTTTTTGTCATCTCATCGTTTTTGGTGTACGCATAGCTGAATGAAACTCTTCCACAAATTCTTATTGAACGTATGTTTTGGACGGTGAATTTCGACGTCAATATATCTACTATGTAAATATTGCCATTTGGATGTTTATTACGACGGATCGCTATTTAATTGTTTTAATATCTTAACACACAGGAATTTCCAGGAAACACGCTTTCAAAGCCACAATCAGTCATTTTCAAAATTCATATCCCATTGTGTCCTCTTATTGCTAGTGGGTTAGGTCACAATATAAACACTTTATATTACTGTTCGTTGTGACAGACACTAAACTTTTCAAGAGGTCTTGAAATGCCATTTACGACTGTTTCTAGACGTTAAAAAAGTCGATCCCGACTTTTAATTATTAAAGAAAGCAATAAAAAGCTCATTCTGGACAAACACGCGGTTTTACACTTAGCCACTTACAGAGGTGATTACTACAACGGACTTCCAATATACAGTGGAAAAATGGACTTCCATGAAAATAGGGAGCACGATTTGTTTACATTTTCGCTGATAGTGGCTTTAATCACCATGGTACTTTGCAAGTTTGCGTCGTTAACTGCTTGGATCTGTGTAATCCCGGAACAAACTCTTCGTACATTCAGCCATCAGGTCATGGGGCAATTTTGATTCCTCTGAAATGGTTACGAGACGTTCAGATACAGCTTATCATACTTACATATTCATAATACTTTGTTTTTATTGTATATGCAAGGCCACTGGATAAAAAGTACTATAAATGATGACGGCTTAGGAGTGATTAACAATGTCCTATCCTGGAATAATAACAGTGTTCTTCAAACTGAGCCACCGATTGCTCGGCGGTTTCCCGTCGTTTCTTTCTGGTTCAAACGGGTTTTGGTTTTCTATACTATAAACATGGATGAACGCCGTGAACCGCCGACCGACGTTTGAGTTTGATCCCCCCCTAAAATACGCCAGTTTAAAACTCTGCCGGTGAGGCGGTTTATAGTCTTACAGGCCTTCCTGCTATAGAATAAGGGACAATGAGTGAAATGCACTGTCTCCAACCAGCGCTCACACGTTTCTGTCAAAGCAGTTTGTCAATCTGAAGTCTTCCTGGGTTCAGCAGTCCAGAACTATCCAGTAATTGTAAAGAGCATTCACATTCCTCGTCCCAGGATGGGATATAACTGCGGCGACAGCCACGTGGAATGGCAAGTATTGATATTTTATTTTAAAAACAACGAAGGATTTTTGTGAAATTGTGATCGCAACACTATAAAAAAATAATTACTCCATATGGAGTAAAAAAAAGGGGGGGGGTCTTTCTGTAAAGAGTAAAATCTTACCCCAAATGGAGTGAAAACTATCTCAAAATGGAGTCAAATTTACTCCATTTCGATTAAGATTTTACTCTTTCTTACAGTACGATCCCCTTTTTTACTCCATATTTTTTACAATGTAGATATAAAATGATTCAATATTGTTGTACGCATTTGCATATTGCACAATTATATAAATTGACAAAGTAAACAAATATACTTATGCATCCCTGTTTTATATTCGTTTAATGTTTGCTTTGGACGTCGACTTTTCCCCATCATGATACATGATATGCTGCGTGGTTTATCTGAGCAATCCCTTTCACTGTGCATTGTAATTGGGAATCGACCGAATTACACACTGTCTTAAATCCTTGGATTTATTTTTAAGTCTAAGCGGAATGATATTAGGGACAAAACCGCTTGGGATTTTAAAACGATGCCTTTGGATTCAAAAATAAATCTTTCAACGGGTTAGAAACAATTTGTAATGCATTTAAAGCTTTATTTTCATATTCTAAATAAGACTTTTACATGGATTTAAATTTTAACGCCAACCAAAAGTTTTGTCCTTAATACCAGTCCTTTGGGAATATATTGAAGCAACAAAGCAAGAATTCACAGCTCGCGTATTAGTAACTTGAAAGCGTTTATTCTAACTAAATAAAGGTTTGTAATGATGACAGAATATACTTGTCATCACCCATATCTCATGATTCTTTTAATATGTAAACGCAAACTATTTACGGCTTGTAAAATGGTAAGAATGTTTCTGTAGACTCCAGCCCACAAAGAATTCATGCACTGGACAACAAACTGGACATCATTCAAGAATGAATTCTACATACCACAGACGAAATTGCCTGATGGAGAAAGAGATTCATATTTTGATGAGGTGAATATCGAGAAGCGACCAAGAAAAAAGGCATGCGAAATGGTACACAGAAAAGCTGATAAGATTTTAATGGTATAACGAGCCCGGGTAAGATGAAGGAAGAAAATCAATGAACATACGAAGAAAGTATAAAATGAACAGTATGCGGGAGGTATTTTTAAAACCTCACAGTAGATCGCCTAGAGACAAGTACTTGTGTGGACTAAATCATGGTTCACACCCAAAAAGGGAAGAGATATGTCCATTGTTGAATACTAGTCTAGCAGATTATATGGTTCCCATGCACCCTTTTAAAACTCAATTTAACATGTTTTTAGAATCTTTACGCAATTTCACATCTTACTTAAAGAATTTCCGATGTTACCAAAAAATCAAATTTGTCCACGGGGGTAGTTTGGTGGCCTTCTGACTCTAAACCAGATCAGGTCATATAAAGTCGTGTCATTTAGTTGAAAAAGTATCTCAAATAATTCGTCTCATCATAATTATTTGCTTTTGTTTGATGTTCGCGTTTTTCCAGCACAATGACATAAGTAAAAACGGGTTCTCCACCAAACTATTGGCGATCATTCTTTATCATTGTACAATTTCACCCGTTGGACTTCGAGTCTCAAATCGTATTATGAACTCCCACAAATAGAACCCAAAACTCGTTCAGGTGGCCAACTCCCGGAGAGCGTCTGGGTTTACCAGTGTGTGGCAAATATAGGCCCATGAGGATAGCGTTCACCCGCTGAGGGAAGATCTTGATGTGGATCAGGATCAATTAACTTCCAGTAAAGCGGGTTCTCGCATCACATAGCGGACTCTGGTACCTAGAGAGATGAGTGCATGTAACAGAACCCGGGATGATCCCCTACTGCTTTTCGATGAGGTCCTGTTTAACTTTTTACGTGCTCAGGATTGAACTCCACTGACACACGGGACCAACAACTTACTGACTCTCCTAACCATGAGGCGCCGTAAAGTGGTGAAGCAATGTTGTTACGTTTTGGGTTAAACTTCTCAAAAGGGGGCAAACTCATACGCAACGTAACAACTTTTTTCTGTAAGACAAAAATCAACTATTGTGGTTCAAAGTGGTTCAAAATAATGATTTTAAACAAAAGTGGACACTTTGGTTGGTCCCAGGGGAAGTTTTCTGGTGGTTCCCCGGATTCCTTTGGGCTTGTTTCCTTTCGTGTATAAATGGCTGTTGAAGATTGACTGGAACCCAAATCGGCTATTTGTGTTCAAATGTGTGCAGATAATGATTTTTCCACAAAAATGAGCACTTTGGTTTCTGTGGTGCCGGTGTTTTCGGCTCCATTGTGTTGGTTCAATATTTGATGACCAAGCCTTGATCCGCGAGTTACTGATTTTGTTTCAAAATGGTCAAAATATAGTTTTTACGCAAGAAGGGGCACTTTGGGGATATTTCCCAAATGGTTTCTTTCTTAATGGTTCCCGGTGTTTCGGCTCCTTTGTGTTTCAATGTTTAATGAGCATTGCCTGGATTCAATTCCAGTGCTATTTTGGTTCATAGTGGTTCAACTATTGATATTTTGAACAAAGTTGAACGTTGGATGGTTTCGAGAATTGTTTCTGAGGGTCCGGTGTTTTTGGGCTCGTTGTGTACCAATGGTTGTTTGAGCTTTTGCTGGAATCCAATCAGATGTTCTGGCCAGATGTTCCAAAAAATGATTTTTAAAACAAAAGTGGCCCTTATATTTCCAGATGGTGTCTGGGTGGTTCCGTTGTTGTCGGCTCCTTTGTGTATTATGTTGTTGATCATTTCATGGAACCCAATTCGGCCATTTCTGTCCAAAGTATTGTCAATATATGTGATTGTGTAAACAGAAGAACATTTTGGACGGTTCCTGGACGCTTCTGGATGGTTCCCGGTTTTTTTCGGCTCCTTTTTTGTTTCATGTGTGAGTTACAGTGCCAGGATCCTCGATAACAGCTACGTTGGGATCAAATGGTCCAACTAATGCTTTAAAAAAAACCAAAGGGCCACTTTGCAAGGTTATCGGATGCCTTTTGGATGATTTACGACGGGTGTTTTTCCGACTCCCTTTGTGTTTCAATGGCTGATGAACATTGCCTGGAATTTAAAATGCGTTGAGGCACAATTTGTAACGATTCTTTTTCCCAGGGAACGCTTAAAAAACCTAATAAAATGTAAACTCTTCATGAAAACCTGTGCAAACAATTTCTAGTGTTCTGGCTAGAAGCTTATTTATCATATTTTGTACATATTTACAGGCTCTCTATATAAGTTTTCGTCATGGTGAAATTATCAATGGGAGCCTCCCCAATCAATTTCTAGTGTTTTCTATAAAAAAAAAATGAATTTTTTTATTTTTTTGCTTAGGGCTGCCTATTGTTGTTACGTTTTTACGTTATTGAATTTTAACGATTTTTTTAGGAGTATCGCTAAAGAGAAATAAATATATAACCTTTTAATAGACACAGGTACAACTTCATGAGCTGCCTGCTCTTACCATTCCAAAATTTTCTAGAACTGTTTTTTTTTTTCAGATTTTCGCCTATATAAACGCTGTATATGGATTGTTACGTTTCGCGTTGAGTTGCAACTTTTTTTCCACATCTCAACTCAAAACGTAGCACTGTTACGTTTTGCGGGATGCAATTTTATGGAATTTTTTTCGATATATGCTATCTAAAATGAAATGCCTATAAATATTTGTCAAAAACATGTGCAAATTATCATGCACACCTCCCCTATCAATTTCAGGTTTTTCCAGTTTTTTGCTGTATGTTGCACATGGATTGGCTACGTTTGCGGTAATGCAAATCTTAACGATTTTTTAATAAGTAACTCACACTAAACAGAAAGCATTATATAAAATTTTTAATAGAAACGTGATACAAACTGTCATGGCTACCTGCTCTATCCATTCCAAGCGTTTCTAGAAAAGTTAATTTTTCAGATTTTCGCCTATATAGACGCTGTATATGGATTATTAACGTTTTGCGTTGAGTTGCCGCCCCCTTTTTTCCACATCCCAACGCAAAACGTTGCAAAGTTGTTACGTTTGGCGGTGATGCAAATTTTCTCGAATTTTTTTCGATGGCAGGCTATTAAATGAAAAATACCTATAAATTTTCGTCAAAAACATGTGCAAATTATCATGCACCCCTCCCCCTATCAATTTCAGTGTTTCTAAAAAGTCGAATTTTCTAGGTTTTTTACCTCCTGTTGCAATATGGTTGCTACTTTTTGCGTTAATGCATATTATTAATAATCTTAACAATTTTTTAATAAGTAATTCACTAAACAGAAAGAAGTATATGAAAATTTTATAGAAACGTGGTACAACTATCATGGCTGCCTGCTCTAACCATAGATCCCAGCGTTTTAGAAAATGTGTAATTTTTTCATATGTTCGCCTATATAAACGCTGTATATGGATTGATACGTTTTGCGTTGAGTTGCCCCTTTTTTCCACATCTCAACGCAAAACGTAGTAAAGTTGTTACGTTTTGCGGTGATGCAAATCTTATCGAATTTTTTCGATGCAGGCAATCTAAAGAAAAACTACTATAATTTTTCGTCAAAAACATGGTGGCAAATTATCATGCACAAACCCCCCTAATCAATTTCAAGTGTTTCTAGAAAAGTCGAATTTTCATAAGTTTTTTGCCTATGTAGCACACTGGATTGCTACGGTTTTGGCATATGCAAATCTTCGCGATTTTTAATGACGAATCACTAACAGAAATATAATCTAAAAGTTTAATAGAAACATGGTTTTAAAACTATCATGGCTATCATTGCTGCCTGCTCTAATCATTCCAAGCGTTCCATAGACAAATTTTATTTTTCAGATTTTTTCGCCTATATAAACCGGTATATGATTGCTACTTTTGCTTTGAGTTGCACCTTTTTCCACATCTCAACGCAAAACGTAGCAAGTTGTTACCGTTTTGCGTGTGCACAATTTTATCGATGCAGGTATCTAAAATGAAAATACTATAATTTTTCGTCAAAAACATGGTGCAGATATCATGCACACCCCCTCTAAAAATTCAAGTGTTTCTAGGAAAAAGCCCGAGTGTTAAGTTTTTTTGCCTATGTTGACATATGGATTGCTAAGTTTTGAATTATGCAAATCTTAACGATTTATTAATGAGTAAGCACAAACAGAAATAAAGATATAATTATTTTAATAGAAACGCGTTAAAACTATATGGCTGCTGCTCTAATCATTCCAAGCGTTTCTAGAGAAATTATATTTTTCAGAATTTCGCCTATATAAACGCTATATGGATTGCTACGTTTTGCCGTGAGATGTGGAAAAAAAGGGGCGGCAACCAACGAAAACGCATCATCAATATAACAGCGTTTAATAGGCGAACTCTGAAAAATACCTTTCTAGGAAACGATGGAATGGTTAGAGCAGGCAGCCATGATAGTTTGTTCCACGTTTTATATAAAATTTTATTATACTTCTTGCTGTTTAGTGATTCTTATTAAAAAATCGTAATAAAATTTGCATTATTAACGCAAAAAAAAGTAGCAATCCGTAGCAACATAGGTAAAAAACCTAGAAAATTCGACTTTTCTAGAATACTTGAAATTGATTAGGGGGAGGTGTGCATGATAATTTGGCACCATGTTTTTACGAACAATTGAGTATTTTTATTTAATTTTAGATAGCCTGGCATCGAAAAAAAAATCGATTAAAATTTGAATACCGCAAAACTAACAACTTTGTTACGTTTTGCGTGAGATTGGAAAAAGAGGGGAAACTCAACGCAAAACGTAGCAATCCTTACAGAGTTGATAGGGCTGAAAATCTAAAATTAAAATTTGTCTAGAAACGCTTGGAATGATTAGAGGAGGCAGCCATGATAGGTGTACCGCTTTTCGATTAAAAATTTGAATCATTTACACAGCCGATGGCAACGGCTGTGTCGGTTTTTGATGCGTTTTCTTCTTTTTCTTCGTTTCTGGCAAAACACCCTTAACTGCATCTAGTCAGCCATGGTTGGACGTCGTTATTCTGACCAGACTTATACCATATGACCGCTGAGTCGTCCCGTCATTGTCATATGAATTGACCTCTGTCGACTTTGACCTGGCCACAGGCGTTCAATGAGTAATTTAATGTTACAAATTATCTTCTTCTTACAGCATTACGCCGATACAAACCAAAATGGTTCAGAGGACCCACTGACCCTTGCTTCCTATAGGTGTGTTCAGGGATAAAGGAGGTCAAGTCTTTCTTTAAGGGGGTCATTTCGGTTTAAAACCAAAAATGGTGAAAATTCAATTTTGAACAAACATTATGTGTGTCCCCTTACCAAATTTACGAGCAGAGGGAACGTCATAGAGCACATGGATTGTTATGCCAGGGTCTTCGGGGTGTCCACAGTTGAGGTCAAGGTCATTAAGGGTCAATTCCGGTCAAAACCCAAAATATGTCCAAAATTTCAAAATAATTGTTTTTTTTATGACTCAAAACCCAACATAGTACAGGACCTAACTTGCGTATGCATCATTTTAATGGGTGATGCAAGGGTTTTTATTTGGGAGTCAAAGGTCATTAAGGTCATTCCGGTTTTTGCAAGGTCAAAATTTTAAGATTTAAGAAATAAAGTATTAAAAAATTTTTAGATTTTTTTCTTTGCATTGGGAACAAGGCATTTTTGTTGTGTCACGAGGTGTTTTTTAAACAGGGGGATTGCCCAAAGGTCATTAAGGGGGTTCAAAAGGTCAATTTGCCAAAAAAATGATAAAAATAAGACCAAATTGGATTATCTCAGCCTATAGAGGACAGTAAGCCCGTTATTACTACAGTGAGTAACATTATAGTAGAAGAGGTCTATGATAGTCTCAACCCAAAGGTCAAAGTTAAGGGTCAAAGGTCAAATTTACATAACAAGCTCCGATTGACTGAAAATTTGACAGGAATAATCCTCGGGATATCTTAAATACAGAAAAATTACATTGGACCCTATTCTGACCCAGGGGTCACGTTTTATAGAGGTGCAAGGTCAACAGGCGTCAAATATGTAATTTTTTGTTACCCAATTATCTTCTTCTACAGCATTACGGATATCAACAAACTGGTTCAGGGGAACCACTGACCCTTGCTTTCATATAGGGTGGTAATGGATAAGGGGTCAAAGGTCATTAAGGGGTCATTTCCGGTCTGACAAGCCAAAAATTGTGAAAAATATCAAAAAAATCGCTGTCCTTACCAGTTACATAGCAGAGTGACGTTGTTAGGGTACATTTGCATATGTTACCTCCCGGGGGTTTTGGGTTGTCCACAGTTTTGGGGTCAAAGGTCATTAAGTGGTCACTTCGGTTCAAAAACCAAAATATTCAAAAAGGTGTTTTATCTTAAATGTAAACATAGAGAGTGACACATTAATTTCAGACATTGCATGATGTACATCATGTATGCAAAAAAAATTATTTTTATTTTGTGGGACCTTTTTAGCCGGTTGGCTGCTTTTGGGTTACCTTGCCCCCCCAACAGCGGACGGAAGGGGGCATAAGCTTTAGCAGCCGCTCGTGGTTTTCTCACCCTCGTCTTCTTCCCTCCTTCTAGACCTCTGTCTTCCGCCCCACCCCACTCCCTTAACATTTCCCTCCTTTAATCCTTATTCTCTTTCCCAGACTTCCCCGTCAGGGAGATTCCCATCTCCCCCTACCGCCCACATGGCCGTCATCTTTCCGTGGGCCCCCGGTCTTTTTTATCTTCACCGCGGCTCCATACCTCAGTCTCAAACCGCTCCTGTTTTACCACGTTTTCACCCTACGCTTCCGCCCGTCTGCTCTATCCAATTGGCCCGGCTGCCCCCCCTCTCTGGCCCTCCTCCCTCCCACCCCGACCCACGCGCCCCTATCCCCCCCCTGTCTCCATCCCCCCAAGCGTCCTCTAACTCCACGTCTTGATATTTGTCATCAGATCGTTGGAGTGTTCCAAAGCCTATCACGCACACCACCCCCCCCCGCATCGGCCCCAGCCTGTGTATTGCTCGTACCCACGAATACCCACTCGTGCCCCATTGTAGCAACTCCCCATCCCGGCCTCCCCTCCTCGAGTAGTCTTTCGACGTACCCTTTTTTGTATTACCAGGCCACAATTGCCTACCTCCACTCGCCACACGTATTTGTTACAGATTACACTTCCTAAGCTCATGCTTTCATTCCCCCTCCTCTCCTTTCCCCTCCCCCTCCCACCACAACATCCCCCCTCCCCAATTTAATCAATCACACAACTTCTCCTCCATAGACCCCCCTTCCCTACCTCATGTTTTCTTATCCTCCCACCTCTCCTTTTTTCTCCGCACGCTTTTATCCACCTAAACCCCTCCCACGCGCACACTTCTGTCCAACATGTGATACCGAACATCTCCCGCACTTTCGTCAGCCCCCACCCCGGACCCCGTCCCCCAACAGTTCCATCTCCCACTCGGCCCCCAAGCTCCCCTGACTCCTATCCTTGCTCCCGCCCCACTGTCTCCATCTGCGCAACCCTTTTTTTCATACCCCCAACATCTCTCCTCCCCTCCACTTCTCTCTCCCATCCCCGTCGTCCCCGGCCCCATCCTTCCCCTTACTTACACCCTCCTCCCAGCCCCGGTTATCCCTGTCGATCGATCCCTGATTCTTCTCCATTGTTGATGTGCGTTGTTAATCCGTACTTGCCGACCCCTCATTTTGGTTCCCAATCTCTCACAGCGGTTTCGCATGTCATGTTCTCACTCTCCGATGCTTTCTTACACCGCCCGTGCCTTCGACGTACCAGCATTGCCCTCACCTGCGACTTCGGTGTCCCAACCCTCAAGATAACTCCAGCTTCTCCCTCTCCCCCCCCTCCCTTTTTCCCAATCCTAATCCTCCTCCAGCACCCCATGACCTGACCGTTTGTACAGTAGCCTTGGACCCCCGCTCCTCCTTCTTCTTCCCTCTTCCGTTAATCCCGTGCAATCACCCCTCCTTCTGGCCGTCTACCCCCCCCTCCAGCTTGTCCCTCACCTCCTCCAATGCGGCCCGCCTTCCTTCCCCTCCTGTCTATCCCCCATCAGACTTCCCCAGCCACCCCCGCACATCCTTTCCGACCACATAGCCCTCGCCCCCCCAATTATGTTCCGCCTATCTGCAAAACCTGCGGTCTTCACCAACATGTCACCCCTACCCGCCCCCTCCCTAGTTCCCTCCGGCCACGCGCATTGTCCTTCCTCTATGCTCTTCCGTGCGCGGTGTTTATCGCCTGTGTTGCCGTACCCCTGTTGTGCCCCCATCGCCCTCTTTTTGCCATCCGACGACCTTCCTACTCCACTCCACACCCCTGTGTACTCTTCTGTCTAAGCCTTTCCATATGTCTGTCAGCCCTAACGCCCTCTCCCCCCCAGCACCTTTGCGGAACTTATTATTTTCCCCCCCCATTAACCCCCACCCCCCCCCTCGTCGTACCCAGACCCTTATCCACGGCCTTTTTTGTTGTGTGCTGTTCCAGACGCGATTGCCTCTCGTGCTCGCCCCATTCGCTCCCAGCCCCGACCCCCGCCCCCTGCCCCTTCCCAGTTTTGCTTATCCAGACTCCCCCTTTCCCCACCAACCGGTTTTCCTTTCCTCCCCACAATATCCCCCCCCGTGGCGTTTGAACTCTACACCCTTCAACACCCTACCCCTTCCTGCCCGTCGACCCCACTCCGCCCATCAGAACTTTTTTCCCACCCCGCCTTCCCGTTAATCCGCCCTCCCTATTATTGCCCACGTGGGGCAGTAACGTATGCCGCGTTTCCCATGGTTCTATACCTTCCCTTCCTGTCTTGAGCCCCCCGCTCCCTTTCTAACCAATCCCCGTCTACTTCCCCCCCGTGTACTTCCCTCTTCATACAGCCCTTCCCCCCCGCCCAGCCCCACGGCTTTTAACCTCCCCGGGCGATCTGTAGTCTTACCCCCCATCTGATAGTTCCAATCCTTCCCATGCCAGTCCGACCATCCCCCCAGCACACGCTTCTGCCATCTCTTTTTCCCACGCCATTCCTCTCCTTGCCTTCTTTCCTGGACTCCCTTGGAAGTTCGACTCCGCTCTCGCTCTACACCTTTGGCTCTCGTGCCGTGCATGCACTGCCTTCCCTGTTCGCCACAGCCTCTACAACGTCTTTGTTTTGCTGTTCTTAGCTTTGCCTCGCACCCTCCCTCTGCTATTTTCTCCCGCTCTGCGCGGAAATCTGGACTCCGTCCCCTTCTTCTAAAGAATTATCGCCCCCCCATTGCTCGGTCTATTTAACAGCTCCTCCTCCCCCGATCTTTCCCTTTTCCCCGCCGTTTCTTATACTTCCCCAATCCGCTCCTATTCCTATCCTCCTTCGTTTGTGCCTCGGCCCGCCCACAACATTCGAGCTCTTCGCCACATCTACCATTCCCTTTCTCCTCTCCACCTCGGGCTTAGATGTCGCTTCTTTTTCCTCCCCATACTTCCCTTTTCCCCAGCTCACCCCCTTTACTCTCTTCCCCGTGGCGAGAGCCCACCCCCCCCGGTTCCTCCTCTGCCTCTCATCTCGTCACGAGCTTTCCCATCCTAACCTCCCTCTCGTTCCGTCCTAATCTGCCTCTAGTTCACCACCTCAGTTTCCTTATTGTACGCTGCTCCCTGCAATTACTCTTCCGCCAGCTTTTTTATATGTCTCCGTTTTCTCGTTTTTCTTTTCACTTTTTCACCAGCCTGCCGCCCATCATTCCCGTCCCCGACGCCATTCAACTTCCATTCATTACTCTGTTTCACTGCCGCCCCCCTCCATCTACTCTTCTGTTGTCTTTTCCCCACACGTACCTCACTTGTTAAATCCCTCTTCCCTCCCCCCCCCCCCTTTTTTGCACCCCCCTGTACCGCCCGTATTGTCCTACCCAGCCTCCCCTAGCCCAAACGTCGGACGGTCCCAGTCTCACCCTCCCGCTCTCCCATCTAATTCTCCCATAGTCTGTCTATTCATCCCTGTCTCATACCTCCCTGAACTTTCTTTCATCACTCTAATCGCCGGACCCAATTGCTAACTTCTGCCTCACCGCCCCCCTCAATTCTGATCTGTCCCCGCGTCTTCCGTAATACGTGCCCCCTCTCCCATTTGCCCTCCACGTTCCAAATGGCCTTAATCACGGGCCTTCACCCAGCCGCCCTCGCCTTAACTCTACCCGTCCCCGTATTATTCGACCTGGAGTTGACCCGTATCGTCGGGCATCTCTTCTCACCAAGAGTGGAAGGTAGACCGACCCCGAAGGCACCCGCGTCCCCCTTTCTTTCTCCTAATCCTGCCATGGCTTCCCGTTCCCCCTCTCCTTCTCTCCTCTCCTATTTTCCCCATTTTCCTCCCACTACCCTCCTGCGTCTTCTTTTTATTCCCCCCTCTCCCTTCCGTTCCCGTCTCACCGCCCTCACCAAATTACTCCTTTCCAGCCCATTTCTCTTCTATTTCATAGCGGCGGCTCTCTTTGATATCTCCTTCTTATCTCTATCCCCTCTCCTGACCCGTACTCCACATATCCAGTTTCCATGGCCTGACGCGCTGTTTTTAACCCCTTTTCCTATCCCGCACTATCTTTTAACCTCTTATGAGCCCCCTCCCCCCCCACACCTTCTTCCCCCCCCTGCCGATGACTTTCTAACTCAATTTTCCTTCTCTCCTAGTCTTCCTATCGCTTCCCCTTCCGTCTCCCCTTAGCGTCAACCCTCCCACCCTCTCCTCCTCCCCCTCACCCACCTCCACAAGTAACGCCCCCCCCCGCCCCGCCTACACAAACCACCCCCCTTTCTCTCCGTTTACTGTTTTCTTGTCTCTTCTGACGCCACCCTTCCTACGTTTCCCCTTTAGCACCTGTCCTCGCTTACCCCTGCTTCCACACCCCCTTTTATCCCTAGCACTGCTGTCTTTCCGTGTTTCAAAACCTCCTCCCTCCTGCGCCTGCCCAGGTGCTCTCTACAATCTTTTGGTTGTTCCTTTTTTTCTTACAACTCTCTTCGCCAGTCCCCCCCCCCCGGGACTTTCCCACGGATTGTGTGGCATGGGGTCTTTGGGGCCCCCCGCCCCAGAGCCCGGTGGTAAACATCATCCTCTCCCCCTATCTTTTCGTCCTCACATCCACCACCCCCGGGACCAGTCCCGGGCGCCCCTTCTGATTTGTCCGCACCTGCTAGCCTCTTACCCTGTCCCATCCCTTAACCTTCATTTGAAGGAGTCTTTCCAACCGCTATACACCCTTCTCCCCCTATTTACTCTATGCTTTCCCTCTCTCACCTTCCCCTCCTGTTACCCTCCCACCCCCGTCCCCCTCAAACTCCTCTTACCTACTTTTGCCCCCTCAAGCTGCACCGTGTACTTTTCAATCCTTTACGTGCTTCCACATCAGGCCCAATTCCTCTTGTCTTCCCTTCTTTTTATCCACACAGCTTACACCGTTTTCCCCCGTTGTCCCTAACTTAATAACGCTATTACTCCCCGGCCTTTGCTCCGCCTTTGAACGAATTAGTTCCCTCTTAGCCCTCCCCAACTGTAGTGAAATCCCCCGAAATTTTCATCCCCCCTCCGCTTCTCTACCCGATTGGACTGACTTTTTAACTCCCCTTTTTTTGCCTTGTCTCACTCCCGTCTCCGCCATGTTTCTCAAGCCTGCATCGTTTCTGACCTCGTTCAGTCGCCCAGTTACCTTCGTCCTAGTTCCCACCCCCCCTACATCTTTTGGCCCTCGCTCGTCTTCCCCCATCCTATTATTATATTCCCTTCCTATAGCTTGTCCCGTTTCACTCCCCCCTGCTCGTCATCCCCAATTTTCCCTCTACCTCCTCAGGTTCCTCTCTCTGTAGCTTATTACCATTTTCCCTATACGCGCCCACCACATTCTTACTTTTTCCTCTTGCCCACCTCGCCCCGTTCTGGCTGTCCAACAGCTTTTTTTACTCCCCCTATTCCGCTCTTGTTAGCTCTCTGCGCCCCGTTGTTACAGTCCTCACCCCAGCTAACCCCCCCCTTCCCCTCCGCCGTTCCTTTGGGTCTGCTTTCCCATAATTCTTCTGACCCCGCCCTTCTACTTGTCTCACTTAAACGTCAAATCCCACACCGTCTTCTCCCCACCGCCTCTTTGTGACCTCTGCCGTGTAACGCAGGCCCTACCCGCCCCCTCCCTCCCAAGTTTTCAGTTCCGTTCTTCTTTCTTCATTCCCCGCCCCCGCCCCCTCCCATCCACCATCTGTGGCCCGTCCTCCACGCTTGTCCCTAGGTGGTTTCTCTTCCTTTTTTCTCCCCGCGTAGTTCCACTCGACTCATGATCTTATTTTTCCTGTAATCTCTTTTTCAACTTTCTCTTGGCTTTGGACTGACTTGCGTCACGGTAGCGCAGTTCCTTACTTTCCCGCCTCTCGGCCTCTTGCCATCCCCCCTCCACCTGTCGCACCCCTTCGGTGTCTTAATTTCCCTGCCACCTCCTTTGTCTAGCCGCGTTTTGGCTATATTGTCCTGCCGTTTTCCAAGCGCCTTCTTAGTTCAATCCCCGTTCTCTCCCCCCGTTGTCTGATTTGCACCCCGTGTGTTTACTTTTTTCTTGTGAACGTAGTCCGACCAGCGTCTGTGAGCAGCCTTTCTAATCCGCCTCCTGTTTCGAAGTTTACTCTATGTTTCCTTGCCGCGAAATTCCACTGATCTTCCCCCCTCTCCTAGCCCCCCTCCCTGTCCTACGTAGTGGGGTCACGTACGACTCACACCTCGGCTTTTTTCTAATGAGTTTTTCAGTTCGCCACCTCCTCCTCACTTCCTCCTCCTGTCTCCCTCTCCTGTTCCCCACCCTTTCGCCCTTTGCTGTTCCCATCTTAGGCCCCTGCTTCCTCACGCGGCCCGTCGATACTGCCTCGCCTCCTCTGATGTCTATGCACTTCTGAGACGTTGGCCAGTCCTTCTCTTTCCTTTTCCCGTCCTCCTACTCCTGTCCCCGCCCCCCCCCCACTCACTCCTCACTCCTAGCCATCACCCCCGAGTGTTTCCCTCCGCCCATAGCCCCACTACCGTGGCGGGCCCCAGATTCGACGCCGTCCCTCTTTTCATCCCCCTTCTTCCCGGGATTTTTCCCTTCCTCTTCCTCTCTTTCCCCGCGTCCGCCATGTCCTTCCTCTTGTTGAATCCTGCTCACTCGCTCCTTGCGCTTGGGGCTTCTCACTAAACCTTCCCGCATTAGGTGCTCTCACCGATTCATAAACCACCCCCTTTTATACTACGCCCCTCCATCCCCGTCAGTGTTCCTCACACATGGGTTTTTTTCCCCGCCTCTTCACTTGTGCCCGCATTGACCGTCCGTGCTATTCATCTCACCCTTCCCCCCTGTACTCCCCATTCTGTTAGTTCTGCCTTTTCCATGTCCTTCTACCCCTTCATAATTTCTCCGTTATTTCCGAACCTCCCCTAATTATTCGTCCGCCCCCTAGCTTTGTTTTCCCTCTATTTCCCATGCTTTATTCCTCCTTTCTCCTCCTTCCTTCCACTCCTTACCTCCTGTATCGCCCTTCTTCATTATCATCTTCTTATTCTTTTTTCCCCCCCCCCCCCACCCCCCCTGCCGGATTCACCGACTGTTCATTTTCTTTTTTCTTCCTTCTCGAGTCTGCCTCGTTCGGATGCTGCTCTTTCATTGACGGGCCTTTTCTTCCATTTCCCCATACCCCTAATCCTATGTCCTCTCGTTGCTTGATAATTTGTAGTTTATATTTTTGCGCCTCTCTATCCCCGTCACTTGCGAATCCCCCCTCCAATCCCCCAACCTTTATACCCCCGTACCTTCCTCCACCGCCTGCCTACGACTTCTCTTCACCTTTCCAAATCTACTACTTCTTCTTCACCCCCTAATTACTTCGACCTTTTTACCTCTATTTTGTCCCCCCGATAGTGTCTTCCCACTTTCATACCCGGTCATTTCCACAGTCGCCTGTTTGGCGCTGCCGCCTTCTTCCCATCAAGGTCCCTCATATTCTATCTCATCTTCTTTCTTACGTTTCTATGACTCTCCTCGTGTTCCTCTCCCCTCCCACCTCGGATTGCTCCTCTGTTACTCCTCCCCAAACCCCAATCCTTGTACTCTGACTTCTCTTTACTAGCTGCTATTCTAGATTCGCTATTCCGCTCTACTCCTGTCGAAACAATTTCTAACCACACTTCCCAAACGCGACAGTTTACACGCTTTCCCTCATCCACTTCGCCGGCCCCCGGAACCTCTCCTTCCTTCCCTTTTTTCATGCCACCTTCTCCGTCCTACACTGCAAACCTTTCCCCTACCTCCACCGGAAAATCCCACTCGTTCCCTCTGCTCCTTTTTACCAGCCCCCTCCCCCCGTTAACACGCCCACTACCCCCCCAATCATCCCTTTTGCCCCCCTGCCAGCGATTTCATGTGCTACCCCTCCAGTCGTATCTCCGTTTATTTCCTCGCCCAGAGTAAAGCTGTACTCCACCATGTCGCTTTCCCTTGACCCTGTCTAGGGCTACCTTATTTCTTCAAGGGTATCGACGACTTCTTCGTGGCCTGCTCTATTCCCCACCGGGGCGCTCATCCCCCACTTTTCACCTATTACGCTCACTTCGCCTCTTATGTTTCATTTCATTCTCTCTTTTTTTTCTGCCTTGGCCTCTCTTATATTTTTTGTTTGCACCTACCCCATGGTGATCCCTTTCTCCCAACCCGCTCTCCACTCTCTCACGTTCCGCCCCCCTCAACTCTTTTTTTCTTTCTTTTCTCCTCATTTTTTCCCTGGCTCTCTTTCTTTTCACCTACCAATCCTTATTTCGCATCTTGTCTCCTCCATCCCGTTTCCGACTACTCCCCCTTCTAATTGTTTGCTTCCTTTATTTCCCCATGATGCTTTGTTTCCTCACTTGCCCTATCCTCCCTCTTTTTCTCTATCTTTTTCTCCTTTCCCCTGGCGACTGTACCTCCTCGTTGCTATTTTTACTCCCTCAATTCCCCGTTTCTCCTTATCCCTGATTCGTGGCCTCTCTTTTGATGATAATTTGCACCAGGTTTTTGACGAAAATGTATAGATATTTTTATTTTAGATAGCCTGCATCGAAAAAACTCGATAAAATTTCATCACCGCAAAACGTCACAACTTTGCTACGTGGGGGCTTTGAGTTGAGATGTAATAATACTCAACTAATGTGGAAAACTTTAAACAATGTATTAGGAACGTAATAAAACAAAACTAAACATCCCGATTTTTTCCTTTACTAAGCATGGATTAAAGACTTACAATAATACTGAAATTGCTGAACATTTAATGACTTTTGCCAACCATTGGTTTTAAAACACTGCTGAAAAAAGTACTAATCTCACACACCTTCAAACACCATCTGCATTAATCTAATAGTTTATTTATGTCACCTACTTCCCCTGAAGAGATTATTAAACTAACCTCTAAACTAAAACCTAGGTACAGTAGGGAAAAGGACGGTATTGCAGCCGCTAACTAAAACAAAGTTCCATCATAAGTGAGGGTACTGCCCATATTTTTAACTTATCAATAACAACGGTACTGGACCATCCCAATTAACAATAGCCAAGTGAACCCCTATTTTAAAGCGGGTGATAAACGTGATTTCTCAAACTATAGGCCTATATCCCATTTTGCCAACGGTGGTACAACTTCTGAAAAAGTTGTATATGTACGTTTATTACCGTTATCACAAAGAATAACATCCTTACTCCTCAACAATTGGCTGTAGGCCCTAAAGAGATCACTTCATGGCAGCAACCCCCCCAAACTTTACTGTACTATTGCAACAAAATTTAGACAAAGTTACATACAATTGGCATTTTTCTTGATCTAAGCAAGGCCTTTGTTACCATCAACCATGAAATTCTTTTCTATCAACTTTATGATTATGGTATCAGGGGCCTTGCCAACAATTGGATGAGAAGTTACCTGACCGGCAGATATCAAACTGAGTGATCTACAACAATTCCTCTGACTCCGTCGCATCACATGAGGTGTTCCGCAGAAGGGCTCGGTATTGGCCTCTCTCTATTCCTACTTTACATAAATGATTTACACCTCAGTTCTAAAATTTCACCAGTTTATTTTATTGCTGATGACACGAATATTTTAATTTCCCACTCAGACCCGCTAAAACTTGAGCAAATAATAACACTGACTTAAACAAATATCTAACTGGTTTAAGCTAAATAAACTTTCTCTAAAATAAAAAAGACTAATATATGATTTTTAAAATACAACATAGTAAAAACTAACATGATTTATTTATTCAAATGATGATACTCCCAATCTTCAGGTGACTCAACCAAAATTCCTTGGCCTCTATTGACTCTAATATTCTGGAATTCCCATACACAGCTGTTCAAAAATTAGTTTTCCAAATACATTGGATTGTGATTCGTAAGGTACGTCTTATCTTCCCCAGCATTCACTTAAGACTAGTTACCTTCTCGTACCTTTCCAGCGGGGGGGGGGGGGGGGGAGAGGGCCGTCCTATCCGAGCGCCGGGGAGGAGTGGCGGAAGATGGTGGGAAGGGCGGGGGGGGAGAGGGGGGGGGAGGGAAGAGGGGGGCGGCGGGTAGGGAAGGGAGAGGTATGTCCTCGGTTGTGGGTTGATTAGTGGTTTTTCCTTTTTTTGTCTTTTGTTGTGCTTTTTTTTCTTTCCAGACGTCATATGGTGGGATGATCTGGGCTGATCCTAACAACACCAGTCTTGAATCGGTCTTTCTTCTTCAAAAACGCGCCATCCGTACCTGTACCAATTCTCTCTGGCTCGCCTGACTGATTTCCCTTTATCTCTTTTCTACTCTTAAAGTGGCGATATCTATCAAATTCCAACTTGCCCTTTTATGTACCAGTATCACCCCCATCTTCTTCCATTGGATCTATGTCTGAAGACTCTTTAGTTGACACCTTTCCCAAACAATTATGATTACCAGGCATGCTAATGACACCTTCATTACACCCACCACACTGTTCTTGCCAGTTATACCTGCCAAATCCCAACGGTCCAAGCATGGATGCAACTGCCTACGAACCCAGAATTACCCCTCCCTATCATCCTTTAAAAAAAGTTTAAAAAGTCTCTTGTCAAGCTGTATGATGACAATCCTTCTTATAATTTTCTTTTTACTTTTTCCTTTTCCTCTTCTTTGTTATTTTCATACCATATATTCATATCCATATTCACACTTATTATTTTAGATTCTTCTAACTTGGTCCTTTTCATCTATAAACATTAAGCCAGACAACCAATGTTTGTCCATAGTTTTTCCTGTCATGTACATATTGTCTCGTCTTGTGCCCCCCCCCCGGCCCTTTATTTTTTTTGGTATTTAAGTACTTTTTTTTAACCCTTTTGCAGAGTGGGCACTGCGACTTCACGCCTTGCGTTTAGCAGTGTCCTCGTCCCTTCATCATCACCATGTAATGCATCTCAAAATACTGCTTTGTATTGGTTCTCGTTCTCCTGTTAATATTGTGGTCACATATATAATGTTATAACTTTTTGCAAAGTAAGATCATCAATTTAAAAACTAGTTCTTGTATTACTTATATTCTGTATACAGACTAATAGTGCTCCTTGTACATATCCTATGGTTATCTATCTGTATTATTACGTGTTTATTCATTTGTTTATACATGTTTTGTGAAGTGACAACATAAAATCAAATATGATAAAAAATATGAGATTGGACAAAGGGCAACCAAGGAAAACGTAATAAGTCCAGTACAAGATCGTTCTATATAGGCATAGGCGAACATCTGAAAAATACAATTTTCTACAAACGCTTGGATTAAGTTTAGAGCAGGCAGCCATGATCGTTTGTACCACCCTCTTTTCTATTAAAATTTTATTTACTACTTATACTACTTCTTTCTGTTTAGTGATTACTTAATTAAAACATCATTAGATACCCTAGTCATTAACGTAAACGTAGCAATCCATATTCAACATAGGTAAAAAAACCTGAAAATTCACTTTTCCTCTAAAGAAACACTTGAAATTTAAGGGGAGGTGTGCATGATATTTGCACTGAGCGCATGTTTTTGGACACGAAAATTTATAGGTATTTTCCATTTTAGATAGCCGTATCGAAAAAAAATTCCATAAAATTTGCATCACAAACCGCAAAACGTAACACTTTGATACTTTTTTGAGTTTGAGATGTGGAAAAAGGGGCAACTCAACGCAAAAAACGTAACAATCCATATACAACAACATACATCGTTTATATCAGGCGAAATCTGAAAAACAAAACTTTCTAGAAAATCTTGGAATGGTAGAGCAAGGCGCCATGATAAGTTTGTTACCCATCATGTGTCTATTAAAATTTTTATTATTTATTCTCATTAGCATTACTCATAAACAAAATCGTTAAAATTTTCAATAACGCAAAACGTAACAACAATCCATATGCAGCCTAAGAAAAAACTTTAAAAAATCATTTTTTTCTAAAACACAAGAAATTGATTGAGGAGGCTCCCATGAGTAATTTGCACCATGTTTTTTGACGAAACTTATAGATATTTTTCATTATAGAAGAGTTATATAGACAAATCTGACAAATTAGACTTCAGAAACCTAGAAATTGTTGCACAACCATTTTCTATGAAAGTTTAATTTTTATTTCTGTTTAGCGATTCCCCTGGGGAAGAATCGTTAAAATTTGCCTCACGATTTTAAATCCAGGCAATGCTCATCAGCCATTGAAACAAAAAGGTGTTTAGAAAATGTAACCATCCAAAAGGCATCCGTGGAAACATGCAACAGAAACGTAGTCCACTTTTGTTTTAAAAGCATTATTTTGATGACTCATTTTGATCCAAAGTAGCTGCCAACGGGATGGCTGTCAATTCGCCATCAACCATTGAAACACAAAGGATCCATAATACACCGTAGACGCATCGAAAAAAAGCGTCCTAGTGAACCGTCCAAAATGTTCCACTTCTTCTGTTTAAAAACTCAATATATTGACAATATGACAGAAATGTGCCGAATTGGGTTCCATGAAATGTTCAACAACCATTATACACCAAATGAGCCGAAACAAACGGGAACCACCCAACACCATCTGGGAATATAAGGGCACTTTTGTTTAAAAAAATCAATATTTTGACAATATGGCCGAAAAGGTGCTGATTGGGGGGAAGGGGAGAGATTATATTGGGGTAGTCAGATTTGGACTTCCAAGGCAAAGCTCAACCACCATTGTTATTACACAACGGAGGCCCAAAAACAAACAACCGGGAACATCAGAAACCATTCTTCGAAACCATCCAAGTGGTCCACTTTTGTTCAAATAATCATGTTACCATTGAACCAAATAGCTGAATATGAAATCCATGCAATGCTCATTAACCATTGCATTGAAACCCACAGGAGCCGAAAACACCGGGCACATTAAGAACCCATTTGGGAAATATCCAAAGTGCCCACTTTCTCTTAAAACCCTATTATTTTTGACATTTTTGAACCAAAATAAATCGGGATCAAGCATGGTCCCATCAATATTGAAACAAAACACGGAGCCGAAAACACCGGCACCATACAGAACCACCCCCGGCAACATCCAAAGTGCTCATTGTCGTTTAAAAATATTATCTTGACCATTTGAACAACCAAATTAGCCGTTTGGTTTCAGGCAATGCTCAACAGCCATTTATACACGAAGGAGCCCAAGCATCCCGGGAACCATCCAGAAATCCCGGGGAACCAACCAGTGTCCCTTTTTTTTAAAATCATTTTTTGACCACTTTGATCCAACAAAAGTTGATTTTTGTCTTACGAAAGTTTTACTTTTGGCGTTGATTGCCCCTTTTTGAGGGAAAAGTTTAACGCAAAAACGTAACAACATTGCTACCCTTTGTGCGTTATTTCTAAACTTTGCGTGCTACAACCCGGTGCCATATACCTACCCATTCTACGCATTGTTTAGCGAGGAGAATGCCATATTCACCAACATTAATAGCTCGGCTGCGAAAAGCTTAAAACATTACGCAATATGCAAACAAGTAAACAGACAAGACAACAATATGCAGACGATCAAACCACAACATGAGAGTAAGCTTTGCAATTCATCCTGTATCAAATAAAGTAATCAAGATAAGCTTATTGTTTTGTCTCTCGGGGGAGACTCAATAATCAATGTTTGCTCCATCCTCTATGACAATCATTGCATCGTTCGCGCATACTAGATAGTCCTGCAGAAGAAATACACTACTACGTGGAAAAAATGTTATGAGCTGATTTTTTCACCGACGTGCAGAATACATCATATAACAACAAATCCAAATCCCATAATCCCCCTTGGCAGGAATTTTTTTTTTATCCAAGTGCCGCCAAATGCTGACATTGCATATAATTATCTATATCTTGGCCTTCTAAAGTCGATGTGTTGATGATGTTAGTCTAAATCTAAATTTATCATGTTTTTCCTTTATGTGTTGAAATTCACAATGGCCGACATTACATATAATTTGCTTTATCTCAACTTCAAGCTGAAAAGAGGGATAAGAAACAACAAATTATATCTTAAAAATAGTCTATAAGCGAATAATACATACAAGAATAATTATAAATGAATATATAAATAAGTGAATAAATCAATAAATATAATAAAAAAGGAAATTTTATGTAAAAGCGACGGGTACAAAGACGGAACTGAATTTATGTAATATGAGTCCTGCTTAAGGTGTTTTCACACCCAATGTTATTTCTCCAATTTCTGGTGAGTGAGTAGTAAAGTTTAACACAACTCAACACAATTGTTTTTCGTGTCATGAGATTATTAAATAACATCAAATCTTAAAACATCTAGCCATAAATTTTAGTCACATATTTTAAAAAGTTAACAATTTTAACAAATCATCCTTTATAAAACTACACCACAGTAAATTCCAGTCACAACATTCAATTTAAAGTGACACAATTGTAAATAGATACACATCATACACTTATGAACCAGAGCATCACCCATCCATGTATAAATATTAACCCTTAAAGGCCGACTCACGATTTCCTGAGGATGGCGCCCTCAATTTTCAAACAAACGTTGTTTTGCTTAATCATGCTTGTCCATATACTAATCACTTAGTGAATTCCTAGCTTAAATCTAATTCCTCATATGAAAATCACAACTTTGGTTATAAAATTCCGGATCTGGAATGTTTGTTATACACAATCCTATGGGACGTAAGCCTACACATAATTTTACAGCATGAAACGAAAATCCGATTCATCTCAAATTTCGGATTGTGCATTTTAGGTTACAGCTTTAGTTCCAGTTGACTAGTTTTCATTATTACCCCAAAAATAATATTTCGAACTCTCTGAGTCGGCCTTAAATACAAAGAATACACTGTTCCAATTATAATTCCGAATACCCTGATTAAAATGGTTCATCAACCCATCCATGTATCACTAAAACATTCAACTACCAGACAGAATTAACTCAATACAGTGATATGTAATTATTAAACATTATTGTAAACTATTTACAGATGAATAGGTTGCCTTACATCTGTACAAATACATTGATAATAGTATGTTTTCATGTTAACGGATTTTTAACTACTACATATTTACAAATCTGGCAACTGGTATGTTTTTCCAATGTTAACGTAATTAATGGCACGGTTTTAGGTTAAAAATACAATTTTAAACTACTTAGGCACTAGTAATACAGATTTAGCATTTTAATATACATTACACATAGGATCCTTAAACAATTTACTACAAATATCTAATTTAAAACAACCCGTCTGTTCAAATAACGACAGGTATCCCTTTAGTCGCCTCTTACGAAATGCAGATAACACTCGGCCAATTCTTACCCCCGACCCGCAGTTTTCTGGGATTCTATCTTTATATATTTTCTTTCACATTCCAGTCCTCCATTTCTGGTACTGGGTTTGTAAATAGAAACTTATATCTGGCCTATTGTTTCTATGCCCATTTCTGGCAAGACGTACGTTTTAGGCCTATAATCAGTCATGCGTTTATGTGAACATATACGAAAACCTGTAATTATACTAAACTTTTGAAAACCATTCTTTCGAATGAATATTATAATTTGAGCGGCGACTGGGTCTCATTGTGGCGTTTTTGGGGGAAATGCATGCTGATTTAAGTTCAAATACATACCACATAAGTCATTCTTTCGAATAGACTAAAGATGAACTAAAATTACTACCTATTTGGTAATTAGAACAATCCTTTTCGGGATTATGTGCCTTTTCTTTAAACAACCCTCCTATTATGCGACAGTTTGACCGAGCTTCCTTGCAGGAGACTGCAAAGGAAATGTTGTCAGTGAGAAGATATGGCATCACATTTCAGCCATTTTGGTGGCCTTTTTGGATTTTTTGAGTTAAAAAAACATCATGAATTTGCATTTAAAAAAACAAAAAATTCTTTGAATTTTTTTTATTTTTTTTATTTTTTTTACGTTTTTCTTTTTTTATTTAAATGGCGGCCATTATGGGTTTTGGCGTGAAGGAAGTCAACAGTGATTTAGATTTTTACATAATTGGATCTTTGACCCCAAAACACACATTAAAAACACTAAAATCATCAAAATCTAACTTTGAAAAGCTGAGATATAGCTTAATTTGGCGGCCATCTTGGATAAACATGTTCCCCAAGGGGGATTTATGGGGGATTTTTGGTTTGGATATGTGTTGTATGATGCATTCTGCTTATCGATGTCCAAAATCACTCATACAATTTTTTCACCACCCCGGGTCAAAAACCCCCATGGAACCAACCCTAGTCGATCGGTTTCACATTCACCTGGTCCCACAGTTTCTCTATCAGCTGAGATCAGGTGACTTGGCTGGCCAATCGATGGTGTCAATACCCTGCTATTCATGGAATCTGGTTGGCATAAGCAATATCCGGGAGCAGTATCAACACAACAACTTTTCATCACCAAACGGTGATTTTTTGTTAAGGAAAGCTATCCTTTTTAAAAAATTTTAAAACATGTTTTATTGTTTTGCCGATGCGTTAATGTTTTAAGGTTATTACTGTCGACTACAATTAATAAAAAGAGGAAATGAAATCATTAATTGTTGATAAATTTGTTGACTTTACACCTTTGAATCAGCTCATTTTTGGAAAAAGGGAGTGTGTGTTGCTATCAAAATGTGTTTGGAAGACCAACTTCAGGGGCCTGACCAATGTTTTCCTCTCTTCAAAACTTTTTAAAACCTTCTAACATCCCTCCAGTTGTCCTAAATGAAGTTACGCACGATATGTCCGTGAATTTTAGGGAGGAACTTATTAGGGGAACCGTATAGTTGCCCCTCTGTGAGTGGTTCAAGAGAGACAATGCGGGGCATTTAAGACACGATTGAGAATGTTTTTTACTCATACGAACCCTCTGTACTCCCTAACGAGCAAGCACAACACACCAAATGTTTTGAACGCACCGCACCACAAACCTTCATCCAGAACTTTACTGATTAGGCCTTGAGAAGAATTTAAGATGTAGATGTTTTGGATTAAAAAAATAAAGCTATTAATATTATTAAATCACTTATTAAACAATGATTGAAAAAAAAGATTTGGGAAGGATCCATCCATGTTTGGCCTTGGCATAATGAGGAGTAGCCCATGTGTCTAGCAGGTAGGTGGTATGGAGTGGGGTATTGATGGGCTCAGTGTCTGGGTTCCCATTTCTCTGCAGGTTTAGTGCCATTTAGTCTAATTCCTATTTGGGCTCTAAAAAACCATTTTGGGGAGAAGTAGAGAACCGTCTGGGGCGTCCCCTGTTAAACTGCGTACCAGCGAACTAATCTCTACAACTCCAAACACTGTTTTCCATGAACATCATTTCTTAAGTATACCCCTATCATGACTAGACCTCGCGCAGGCCTTTTCTTAGGTCTGCCTTGACTATAGCGTCATGGATGTGGAGGGTTTTTGCAATGCAAAACAGTAACCATCATGAGGATTGGTGTAAACAATCTCATTTGGCGATGTACTAGTCTGCACGAAACTCAAAGGGAATCAATAACCACCGCACAACCATACCAGGAATGGTCCTTGCCATCGAGAAGGGGACACATCGACAATACGGAAGTGGTATATTTGTGAGAACAGGTAACGAAGTAACCTTAATGTCTGATGATAACAAAATCAAAGTCCTCACCATTGAGTTAGCGATGTCATAGTTACATTGTCTACAAACCTCCATCAGTGGACTTCGAGCACCCTCAACTCAAGCCTGGGATTTCCACCAAAACCTCACTTCTTAATTGGCGACTTCAAACATGGCCATAGTAACCAATGGGGATACAATGAAACTAACAAAGACGGACAAGCGGTCGAAGAATGGATAGACGTCAACATCTACGTCTCATTCACGACTCTAAGCTGCCGCCCTCATTTCATGGCCCGTTGGAAGAGAGGTTACAGCTGATCGAGCTATTGTTAGCAAAAAACATCTCTAACCTGTGTAGCAAGATGTTCTGGATTCCTGTTCCACACTCAACATCGACCAATCGGTATCAACGCTGCAGTAAGACCAATAAAGTGCCCTTTAAGCATCGCTTTAACTACAGGAAAGCTGATGACCTGGATCAGACGTGAGAGGATTGCTCTCATACTATGACAAATTTGCCAACTAGTGAACAGGACTGCACGGAGATTCATACCCAAGGCTGTAGGCGGAATATATACCAGGCCTTTCCACAGGAATGTGCTAGAGAGATCAAGAAGGTATATACCATGTTGAGCTGATTCCTTTTTCTGCTGACTGCTAAAGGTGAAGAAGCTTCGGAGAGGATCTCCCAGGAAAGATCAAAACCTGGCCACTTTAATTGAATCCACCGATAGGACCCATAAACAGCAAGAAAGGATGGTCTACCATCCGAAAGCTCCGAGGGGATCCAACAGAACCTCTACAGCAGCCAAATGGCACACCTAAACCAAGTTCCCACCAATGCTTTTAAATTGGGCAAGTGCAGCAAGAAACCAAGAAGATCAAACGACCCTAAGAGGTATAGTGGTGACCTGGTTTTACTCGCACCTTAAACATGGCAATTGGAAATCGGTATGCTAAACTTCAACCCAGGAAAGGCAGTAGGCCTTGACAACAATCACTGAGCACATAAAAAAATCCTTCGGCCCGTAGCAAAGGAATGGCTTATTGAGCTCTACATTGCTGCCTTATTTCCCAAGGTTCCAAAGATCTGGAGGAAAAGCACATGTTATGGTACTCCTAAAGCATGGGAAAGATCCATCCAATCCAAGAGCTACAGACCTATATCACTCCTTACCATACCTACAAGCTCTTGAACGCCTCCCTGCTCAATCGGATCGCACCTGTGAAGACGAACACCTCATACCAAAAACAAGCAGGTTTCCGGCCAGGCAAACAACGGACAAGCCAAGTACTCAACTTGACTCAACACATTGAGGATGGTTTCGAGAAGGGTATGGTAACCGGAGCTGTGATCGTCGACCTATCAGCATCATACGCACCGTTAATCACAGATGCCTGTCTCCATAAGATCCTGGAAATTACCAAGGACATCCGCTTGACTGAGTTTATCAGAGGATTGCTGGCAAACAGAATGTTCTTGTTCAGCTAGGAGCGAGAAGAGCCGATGGCGTAGGCTCAAGAATGGGTTACCACAAGGGGAGTGTGCTTCCACCTCTCCTGTTCAACATATATGCCAACGACCAACCTAGGAGTGCAGGAACCTGTCGTTTGATTTAGCAGACGATCTTGGAAGTAGTGCACAAGATGCCGACTTCACAGTTGGTGAAGAGAGAATCTCCAAGCTTGGATGAACTCACTCTCTATTATGAGGAAAACCACTACGTGCAAAATCCATCTAATACACAGGTGTGTGCTTTCCATCTACGCAACCGTGAAGCAAACGTCACACTTAAAGTTACCTGGTTCTGGAACCTCCCCTGGAGCACTGTGATAACCCTGTCTACCTAGGGTTACCTTGGAACCGCACTCTCCTTATAAGACCCACATCGAGAAGACGAGAGAAAAGGATGTTCACGCAATAACATCTTGAACAATCACTGCACAAGATGGGGGCTCGCCCACAACCCTAAGATCGGCGGCACTTGCCTGGCCTGACTCATGTGAAGAGTATGCCTGTCTGTATGGGAAAAGATCCACCCATGCCAAGAAGCTGGATCCAGCGTTAAATTCCTCCTGCCGGCGTATCACAGGGATGCCTCCGTCAACACCAACGGAAAACTTGTACATCTAGCAGGAAATTGCTCCACAGACATCCGTCGTAGTTTTGCGAGCATGCAAGAGCGTAAGCTATCCAATTGTGAAGCACCCTCTGTCTGGACAGATACCTGGCTGCCAACCGTCTTAAATCCAGAGGGAGTTTCTTAAGCAAAGCCAACCTCTTGAAAAAACGTCTCTAAGGAGGTCAAGAGCGTTCGCCTGTGGAAAGAAAGCTTGCCATCAACCAAGTAACATCTATTGGTATTGAAATGGTGAGGCGTCTCCACCTGGAGCGATCCTCATGGGCTGAATGGCGATGCCTCAACAGAATAAGAACCAGAACTGGCCCATCTAAGGTTTCCTTGTAGAAGTGGGGTTATCTGGAAGCAGATCAGATACACCTGTGGTTGTGGAACAGAATCACAGACAAAGGAAAACATTGTGGTCTGCCCACTGCTGGAGAACAATGCACACAACAATGCGACTTGCGGAATTCGTGGAAGCAGCCAGACGTTGATAAACACACATCTGGCAGGATCATATTTGAGAACCACGGGGTTTGGACACGATAAGAAGAGACAATTAGTTCTAAACAGCCCATTTATCTAATAACAATAATGTCTAATATCCATGTGGGTCGAATACCTATCTAGTCTAATTCCTTTTGTCTGCTACCCCCCATCATTTGGGGATTAATAACCACTAAAACACCATTTGATCTATTCCCGTTTGGTCTAATATCCATCAGTCATATATTCATTTGGTCTAATACCCAATTGGGTCTAACAGCCATCTTGCCTAATATACATCTGGTCTTAATATCCATTTGTTCTAATCCCGTTTGGTCTAATGTCCATTGGTCTAATATCATTGGTCTTACCCACTTGGTTCTCATATTCACCTGGTCTAATACCCATTTGATGTAGAAGATAGACAAATATTAAAGAAAGCAAAAACAAATAACAAAGGGTGCCTCTACAAAATGCTTCCCATCAATAATCTACTAATTAGTAAAGCAAATCTCGCTCTATTCTCCCTAATCTCTTCTATTGTCATCTTTATTTATATTATCATGATGATTATCAAATAGTGTCTTTTTAAAGTGTAAATTATGTTTTGTATATGACAGGGTCCTACTGTAAATCAGCATTGTTGTGTAGGCTACCCTGGTAAATATGGTAAATAAATAAATAAATAAATAATGAACTAATTCGAGAAATTAATCAGTTAGATGACAAAGATAGGGCTTAAAACATCAACGATCTAACCATTTGTAAACTGTCCAACATGATTATCTATTAGACACTATACAACTAATTGGAGCTAAAATCGGTTACTTCATTACGGAACAGTGAAATTACGGCTCGAATCAATGGATTGAGAATTGCGGCTGTCAAGGAAAAATGGTTACCACCTAATTGCATATAACGTAACGACAGTCATTTCAATATGTACTATAAGTTACAGATGCGATGAATAACTCTATAAGGTTGCATGTTTATGGGGATTAATGATTTAGAGGGTTAATATTACTCGACGTTGGCCGATGCAGCAGTTCTTGATTGATATAATTAGCCTTTTTAAAATTAAAATTAGTTCTTTCCATATCAATGTTTAATTTCTAGGTTTATGTAATTTAAGATTCAAGTATCTGATACTTTTTCTAGGCACTCCCGTTGGAGTGTAAAGAAATTCGTAAGGGCCGTGCAATTATATCTAAACGAGCAAGGGATCGATTTTCCTGCTTAAAGTGCGCGAACTGAAGCAGTGCACTTTAGGAAAACAAATCATGGGTCCATGTAGCCCGTATAACTCGATTGTTAAATATCTACATGCAAAATATTTATCATATAATTATTCTTTGAATTTACAAGACAACTTTTAACATTCCGTTTGAGTATTTATTTTTGGGCTTGCTGATCGGGATAGGGTTGTTTTCAGTATAATTGCGAAGAACCGTGTTTAGCTTGGATGAGAATATGTTAACTAATTTTTTAAATAACGTGGGAAATCTTACGTAGAGATTGCTGTCAAAATATGCATCTAGCGTGAATTAGGTTTTTGAGAAATATCTCTAAACAGATTAAAAATGGAACATAGTGACAATTTCCCTCTAAGAAGGATTTTTAAATGTTTATCACAAGATATAAATAACACTCGGGCCTCATCCAATGACCATCCATCGTCGATGGCAAGATAAAAGGGTCATAGCGTATGGGTCATAACGTCGGCTTAGCTAACCAATCAGTAAAGTGAAAAAACCAACGAGTGACTAAAGAAAGCAACGCATTGCTTTCATTGGCAGCAACGCGTTGCTCATTGGCAACGCATTGCTTTTTCACTTACTGATTGGGCGTGGCTTAGATTGGTTAGCCACGCTTCTGATGGTTAGCCCAAACGATTTGCTTTCCATTAGCAAACGCATTGCTTTCATTTAGCAAACGCTTTTTGTCTTTCATAGCAACGCTTTGCTTCATTAGAACGCGTGCTTTCATTAGCAACGAATGGTAGAAAGCAACGCGTTGTGTTCTCAAAGGAATTAAACGCGTGCTAAAGAAAGCAAACGTGTTGTGACCAATCGTATAAGTTTCCTCAAATTGAGTTACTTTACATGACCAGGAAATTGACCGAACGCTCGTGTAGGAATTTGGGAGACGATGGCGGCCGAGATCCTTATTCGGTAAAAATAGTTTCTTTTGGAATATTAAACAAATATGTAATCTGAATTAGATTAGATTATTGATGTTTTTCAAGAATTGATTTTTTAAATCTGTCACATTTTCCGTATTGATTACATATAAATGGCGAGGTTAAAACACCGTACACCCGAGAAAGAGAAGAGGGGCAGAGAGAGGAGGAAGGAGAGAAAGAGTGAGGGGGCCCCCGGGAAAGAGGAGGAGAAGAGAGATAGCCGAGATATCAGATGGTGTTGCTGGATAGTGAATGAAACCACGATAGTACAGCCGCAATCCGCGTGATACATTCATAGTGCACCAGTGTATTGTTGATATCATTGTTGTTCAGTGATTATATCCTACGAATAGTCTCCATAAAGTTATCTGAGGCAGGAGCACCAAATATATAAAACGCACGCCAAACAAAAGGATTTAGATACCTGCACGCGAGACAAAAGAATCTTGATTAAATGGTGCACTCGTCTTCTGGTGACTTCAGACAAACCTTTAGAAACACGAGAATGATTCGTAAATACCAAAGCTTGAACAACACTGGATCATCCCAATATACAACAGATTTACCAGCCATGTCCATCAAGCATCGTTAAGGGTGTTGACAAAGTTATCCTAGTGCTTGAGTGCCTTTTCAATTCCCCAGTTTCTCGGACCTCTATATAATATTTTTTTTTCATCAAATGAAAAAACTTATGGGTGATAAAGGAGTTTTCTGAACAAAGGAAAAACGATTATTTTTCAAATGGAAATGAATCTTTACCGATAACTTGAAAAACATATTTTTTAAAAATAAATTTAACCAAAAATATAGTATATCAACCTGAAACTAGGGTATTCTATATGAAAAAGTAGATTTTCAAAACTTTGTTATTTGTCGATAATTCTTTTCGAAAAAGTTTCCATTTCATTCATGATTACATGATTGACATTTGAAAAACAGTTTCTCAAAATTTCAATAAACTTAGTTTTCAAGTTAAAAAATCCGAGTCGGTTTATTGAATTGAAAAAAACTGATTTTATCACTTTATCAAATAAACGTTTTTCAACTCGGATATGAAAAACTGGGTTTGGCTTCTCAATTGAAATCCGATAATTTGTGAGTTTATAATTACAAAGTTCGAACGGACATTGTGGTGATTTAGAAAATATAAAATAAAAACAACACCAAAATCTAAACTAACCAAAGAAATTTATCGAAAAACGTGACTTTAAAAAAATTAAAATTTTGCAAAACTTAAAAGATATATAATTTATTAGCTTAGCAAATATAAAATGTTAAAAATCTCGCAATAACTCAAAATGGCATTTAAAACCTTGGAATTATTCAGTGAAAAATGATCCTGACAACTCAGAATTATAAAACGTGAAGAACAGTTAGGGTTTTATGAATGACACAACTTTTCAAGTAAATATTTATAGCTTTTCTCGATAAACTAAGTTTTATAAAACAAAAAGTTTTCACCTAAAACTAATTTTCATGTTGAAAAAAAGCTTTCTGGAACTACTACGAAGGTAAAGAAAAAAGAAGCGGAAAAAGTGACATGATGGAAAACAAATAAAAAATAGTGCCTGTGTGTAACGAAGTATGAGGATTAGCCTCCATACATGGCCTTGTAACTAATACCTACACTGTAAAAAAAATTACAGTGCCAATTTACAGGAAAATACTGTAAAACTTCCCAAAGCTTACAGTATTTGGCTGTAATTTGGAAATACAGGAAAAAAATTAAATTTTATGTCAATTTCCAGGCCTATAATGACAAAATCTAAAAGTGACGATTTATTCCGAATTTAATGAGTAACAACATCATTATTCACAACAATTTGTCAGATAATCATTAAAGTATACTAAAATATACAGGGAAATACTGTAAATTTTACAGGGAAAATCCGGCTGGAATTCTGCCAACAAAACCCCGTAAAACATAGCTTTTACAGGTTTTCGTTAAATTTACTGTATATGTTACAGTTTGATGTAATAATTATACAACAAACTGTAAATTTTGCAGTATGTGCACTGTAAAAAATTGTGGATAGGCCAACCAAGTTAGGGTGTTCGGTTAGTGCTTTCTTGCTTCTCCACACATTCACATCTATGTATAATAGCATAAAAATGTTTTTAAGCGTTTGATTAAATTAATATTACAATATACGGTAAATTTTAGGAATTTGGTGGCAGATTGTGCCAGTATTTTCCTGAAAATTTACAGTATTTTTTTACAGGGTACTGTTGCCACGTAGAGAACTCGCACCATGAACAGTGGCGTAGAGGGGGGGGGGGGGGGGCAGGGGGCGGAGAACTTGCCCCCCCCCTCTTCCACCCCACATGTGTCCAAACATAAAAACAACATAGCCTATATATTATACCATTAACTATACTAACAAATTTAATGTATGCATAAGTGGGGGGATTTAGGGGACATAAGGTACCGACGCATTGAGATGTTAAAAATATAGAAAAGACATTGTACGCACGCACGGGGAAGGTACATTAAGTTGACATTTACTGTTACTTTCATTGACAGGAGTTGCGCTACTGAAAACAAAGATTAATTAATGGACAATAGCTGTAACATTGATCCAGCCTTTTAATTGGTGCACGCCATAATAGCTTTGTAAATAACCCTCAATAATGGGCGTGATTGCATTGCTGTTGTTTATGTGAATTTTATCATTATTTACAATACACGGAGGGGTTAAGTATGTCCTGCCCCACAATCCGTCAACATGTCAGTTTATTACTCGAGGCTGCCGTATTCATGTGGTGGTGGCACAATACAAAAGATTTTAACTAACCATTTTAAATAGGCCAGGTAAGACATGTGTGGTAGCAATAACAAGGTCTTCATGGGTGAGAGTGTTAACCCACAGATCCATGTCAAATAGACCACACTAGTACTAGACCTAAAATCGGACGCACATCCCTTTTATTGGAGATCCAACTTCAATAATATGATCTCATAGTTAATTAACTGGAAGCTATAACTTGCAATATTTGCTGCTGCGTGAGTCACCTCTTGTGTACTATGCGCTCCGTAAGAATACTGCTGGTGTAAGGCTCAAATGAAACACCATGGCTTTTTAAAATGGGGATGTCTACGGATGGAAGCTACCCTCAAACACACAATCCCTACACTTAGAATTGATTCGATACGGGTGAAGGCCAATTATGACCGGGGTTTTAATTTCGTTAAGTTATTTATTCTTCTAGGTGTATTTCTTAATCCCTTTCACACATATTCATATTATTATTTTATATTTGAACTGGAACACGTTAAGTGTATGACGGACGCGGGTCTCGCCGAACAGTGCACAAACTGTTGCCCAGACCCAATTATCTAACATCATTCACTTAGTGCACGTCCATTAATCCTTTACATAATACCGTAAAACTATCTCTCATGACCTAGGCTGACGATATTAATTACGGTAATTTTAGCAATAATTAACGTCTCCATTAACCAAACAGCAAATACTCCAAAATTGGCACGCAGTGATTCTGATTTCCAAAGGAGTTAAGAGTACTTGGGGAAAATCGGTATTTTCCTTGTATATTATTGGATTGGGACTTGGTCGCCCGATAGTAAGCAATAGTCATTTAAATTATCGTTAACTTTTAGGTTGTGTCATGACACTTGGGGGGCTTTCTATAATCAAATTACGTCTTCAGTTGATTTCCTTCCACTCAGCTGCTTCCACTCATGTGGCATTGATGTTTAATGGTTATTGAAGGAATAATATGGCCTGGGTACAACAAATGATAAAGAAAGAGAGAGAGAGGAGGAAAAACGGAGAAGCCCAGTAAATTTCAACAATGAAAATAAATAGTCACATTCCCCACCCCTACCCTTTACCCTACCCCTATACACACCCATGGGGGGGGGGGGGGGTAGGCTGCAACCATAACAGCAACAGCGAATTCAAACGGCACCCAAAAAAATTAACTACTGCCTCCAACGTAACCAGAGTGCTAGTCTTTTTTCAGACTTAACGGTAGGAAGGGGCGCTCTTGTCATATCGATGGTTACACACAGACTGTGGCTACAGGCTAGGCCTGGTCACGAATATTTAAATATAAATGACCGTTGAAATTTAACTACTTAGTTGGTAAGGCCCGTAGAACCGGCACAGTATGTGTTTGCGGGCAGCCCAAACCCTACCTCACGGGGTACCAGACGGATAGCCCAGGCTTAACAGTGTCGTTCCAGCACGGTTTTATGCTCTAATTTATAGGCCTACCAGCGGCGTCCCAGCATGGGTTTACAGCTTGTTATGCCAGCAGTTACTCGAAGGCATGGATGCGAAGCTGGAGACGGTCTAGTTCCAGCGACTCGAGCTTTGGATACGAGCGGAGACAGCCTGGGTGACTAACGGACATATGGGTATTGCCTGATACCTAGATTGATCATACGTTATTTTACCAGCACTACTGGCGCGTGGATTTCCAGCGACTTTGGAGCTTGGAGGAAAATTAAGGCTTGGAGAAATCTTGAAACAGGCTGGTGGCTCCGTAAAGATACCATTTCTATTGTTGGAGATGCAAGTTGCAGCGTTCATGCGTACCCACTGTCTACATTGTCTACATTTGAATACAATTACGTAATCGAATTTCACACCGTATTGTATCTGGCGCACATAGCCCTAGCCGCTGAAAGGCGCATTCAAACCACACAAACAACAACATACCACTAAACTACTTGTTCTCCAGGTATAACAAGGATGTATATATTTTATTAATCTTGCCCTGAGATTGG